>JAUTXX010158770.1:0-15592 GCA_032273605.1 Panulirus laevicauda | reverse complement strand
ATCCTATTCATTATAACTTAAAAGCTGAAACTCTTACAGACCTTATAACCAAATCCACGTGGAAAACATCATGGCAAAGTCAGTGTCTATCGTCAGTGATATACCCTCTCTCTTCCTATACCCACCCTTTAGAAAAAAAAAAAAAAAACTTCCTTCCCCCTTCACCCATTAGCCCTGTCTTAGCTAGCCCAACAACCCAATGCACACTGGGTCGAGCCCTGGCTCTTTACCTTCTACTAAATCTCCCTTCCTCTAAGCAAGCTCTTGCACTCCCCCACCTCCTCCCCTTCCTTGGAAGGGACTTTCCTATCATCATCTTTCAGTCATTCATTAGAATATGAAAAAAAAAATATAGTAATGCATACTGTAATTTTTAACTGGTAAAACATATGGCACTGCTGTAATAATAACAAAACCTCCTACTCTCCATTTGTCACAGGATTTAAATTACATGTTTTTGATGTACTCAAACATTTCCAAAAACATAACGGTCACATAAATTGAGAGGTCCTGCACATGTATTTTTTTTCTTTTACATTAGATGAGATGGCATGAGCAACTGAGGCCCTATCTAAGGCCATCTCATTAACACTATTAATATTATACTTAGGTGCTTGACCCTACGCAGCCCATGAATGCATCATGGTCTGGAATGTTAATGGCGATATAAGACAGGACAAATAATAATTGTGTTAATCATCTTATATCTACCTTATCAATCCCTTAAAATTCTTGCTGCTATCATTCTAACATGTTAAAAAATTTCACTTTTTCTCTACTAATCCCTTGTGTTTTCAGCTGGCAAGCTTGAACACGTCACTTAATAACTTAGTGAACATACTCATTCAATCATTAAATTTTCATTTATCCCTACTTGAAATCTTCAATCAAAGAGATATCAGAAGTGTCTCAAATGCATTTCAAAGCATTCTAGGTAATCAATCGTGTTCAACTATTACACTATAAGCCAACAAGCAGCTTGAACAGACTCGTACCTTTGCACATTTTAGCATGTCCCTTTAAGATATCTTAAAATGGTTTTTACATGGCTTTTAACAGCTACTTCCTTATCAAGGTAACTGCAATGATTGCTGCCTTCATGGAAAAAATACTAAAGATGACACAGAGAAATGCTATGTGGATCTGAACCTACCCATGAAAAGTAAAACAGAAAGAATTTGTGAGGCAAGCAGTGTGCAAGTTAAAAGACTCAGTTATACCAGCCAAGTTCCTGAAGTCTTCAGATGATGTAGCAGAAGTTGCAAAGATCAAATATTCCAACTTGGTTACTACTCTCATAAATGGACCATAGTATTTGAAACCAAATTAATTAAAAATTCTGGGAGATAACATATTTTCTTGAAAACCTTAGATTCCAGTTCCAAAAACAATCCCAGCTTTAAAATTTCAATTATACATCAGTGATAACAGAAAAAGATAAAAACTTCCAAGAAACAGATTAACAAATGCACACAATGGAACTCTTCCAGCTCACCAACAGATAACAAAACTAATCAGAATGGAAAATGCTCTGTATCAGGTTTTAATAATTTCCTACAAAACCTACAAAAGATACTTTAACCAAAACTTTACAAACATACCAAAGAAAAACCCACACCAAACAGGACCAGAGAATATTAAAAAAATTTAATTTCAGTGTATTCACTGGGAATCCACTGAACAAAAGCCAAAATGAAAGAAAATAGATGCCAACTACAGCAATCACTGCAATCTATCAAGATGATGAAAATTATCAAATGGGTCTTATCAAATACTCATATTTCTCTTTCAGGAAAAGACAGAAAAGTAGGCAACTTTACACAAAAACTCAATTACAAAAAGAAGAAAGAACCACTTGTAAAAATAAAATCCAAAACATTCTAGTCATAAGTGAAGCTCAAATGAATGACTAAATTCTAATGCTAGCCAGCTGGGTAAAGAGATGGCCATACAAACAACAGAGGAAGCAGTTTAAGAGTAATTGCTAAAATATAAATGATACATCTTCAAGAACAATGACTTTCACACGGTTCACAAATCCAACAAATAACCATATGTTAACACCATTCATAGTATGCCCATTCACACAGTAATTCTACTTGCATCCTGTGTTGCATACGGTACTGACTCTAACTCCATAATTTCCTCCAAGTTTAAACATTTCTTTACTTTCTTTTACTCATGGCTAACTGAGTTATTTGAATGATATCTGCCTGTAGACTTAAAGCATCATCTAAAGACTGGATTTTCATACCACTTCTAAACATACCTACTAATGGTGATTACAGCTGCAGTTTGTGTCTCCATCTAAGTCAGGTAAGAGAATAAGAGATATAAGATGCTACTTACCAAGACAGCACAAGATTTTGCCTACGCCATGGAAACAAATTGTGATTCAACTTACCAATAATTTCCATTTTACTGTTTACACATTATGACAACACAATCAAATTTGTCAATGGCTTCCACTAAGTATATGGAAATTGTGTTAAAAATATTATTTCTCTCTTTACATTTGGCTTCAATTCCAGACAACAATCTTCACAGATATAAGACCTTCAATAAAAAAAAAAAAAGTGGGGGGGAGAAGAAACAAGATATAGGAAAAAAAAAATGTTTGAGATTCTGAGGAAGGAGAAAGCTTGCTTTTTAAAAGGGACAGGCTGTAACTGTTAAAACATACAACTGAACAAAGTTCTGAAGCTTTACAGAGAAAACACAAAGCTAACTCAAATGTCATTCAGTTTTCTATCGATCACTTCAGATTTCACTACTGCCATCAAGCAATAACAATAAGCATGTACTTCTCACTTATGAGCTGTGCTGCGTAAATCTATTTGGTAAATGTCAGAAAGAGACTAAATTAGCAACAAAAAACAAGAAGTTGCCATGTCTACAAAAGGCCTACTTGTCAATTTTACATGTGATGTAATTCACACATATCATTTAATGCATATGCACTAAGGTAAATTTACAAACTATGTCATATAACACAATACACCTAATCCCCTACTTATGAACTATGCAACTTATGACCATCCATACATACAACCAGATAAAAAATATAAAAAAAAAAAAAAATGAAATATGATCTAAAGAATTTCAAATAAAATAAAAAGAAACCACAGAATCATATAATAAAGCTGGTTTGTAAAAAAAAATGAGATAATCGTGATAGAAATTGAGTAGGATAAAAGAATGCTGTATAGGTATACGAATTCTACATGCAATGCTGACATGCATCCAACTTACGTCCATTTCAAGATCCAACTGGTCGGCCAGAATGTAACTTAGACTTAACTTTAATTCCATTCTCATTTACAAGGTAGACAGAAGAAACACCCAATTATTTTACTCACATATCCTGAACTTATATAGTCCAAGTGTGCTAACTAAACTTGAACCTACACACTACAATTAATGTTGAAAGGTGTTCAATGGCAAAAAGAGGCTTCAAGATGGTATGGATACATGTGAAGTTATAAAACCAAGACAAAAACAAGATAAAAAAATGATACATGAGTAGGAAAATCTGTGGCTCATATAGTTGACAAAGTTTGAAAAGGGGAACCAAAATTGATGAGTGAGCTGGAAATCTGGAGAGTCTTTTCCATGAATTTGTAGATGCATTGATGGATAAGGATACTCGGGTGTTTGTAGGAACTATGAATAACCACGAGGTACAAAATAAAATGGTGCCACATCACTCTAATGATGCAGGTAACGACCATAAGGGAGTGTTACACAATGAGTCTCTAAAAATGGGTGAGCATTATACTTTAGTTATAGTTGGTAATGAGATTTTTATGGTAATACATGGAATGCTGATAAAACCATGAAAAGAGGTCTTGTGATTCCTCAATATGCTCTGTAGAACAATATACATAATAATACTTTAACAGGCATCCCTTGGGAAAGGAGAGAAATGCTACTACACATGCACCTCCTGCATGACAAAGAAGGCAACAAAATGGGGCAGGAGCAAGGGGGCTGGTAATTCTCCCCTTTTATTTCCCAATTTGCAATAGAAGGAACACATGAAGGTGCTAAGCAAATACTTTTCTTGATGGTTCAGCAGTTTGTCCCTGATTCTTCATTGCTAACATGAAAATAGCATATAGTACAAAAGAAATAGAAACAAGACTAACATACTCTATATGTAATGACAGAGAGGGGTAGATGTATATCAAATAACACAATGTTCTATTACAATTCACAAATTAAAGAAGTTAACATTACTCTTATTAGTGTATCAGTCAAAAATTATAGGAATAGCAAGGACCCTTCAGATATATACAACCTTAAACCTTTAGCAACAAAACTAATCTCCAGCTGCATTCATTAAGTGTGAATTCTCTAGTAAAAGATGAAAATGGAGGTTCATCCTCCTTTACAACTTTCTGATGACAAAACAATAAATTTCTATAACTGCCATTAATATTTCTTAAAGTAAAACAAAAGCAGGGAAGAAAATAAGAAAAATACAAATACATATTTAAGATCTAGCACCTGCAAGATGGCATCATCAACTTCCTTAAGTGTATGTGACTTCTCGCTCCTTACACTCATAATGATGAAAAGGGAAAAAACAACTAGATTTAAAGTGATGCTAAGTAGCCCCATATTGCTAACTCATGAGTACTCATCAAAACAAATCATCAAAATGTTAATCAAAATGTTATTCACCCCATTATAAATAATAACACACTCATAATGATAAGCAACCCGTACAAGAAAAAAAAAATTCAAAGAATGTTATGCAGTCCCTTGCATTATAATATATGAGACATACACACATATATTATTACTATAATGTCCTTAAGTTACCTAAATAACAGCGAAAACAAAGTAAAAGTAAAAAAGAAAGATGAATTACAACATAGGTGGCAGTGGTCATTAGAATCACTGTTTATGTATAAGCCTTAAGCCTGCCCCAACATGGGCCTAAATCTTACAAGACCTTAGCACCATTTCCTGAATGGAGGAAGGTTTGACATAGTATACAGGATGTACAAGCTCCTTTCAGACTACAAGATCTGAGATATGGAAAAAATACAAATATGAAAGGCAAGGAAACACCACAAGTACACAATCAATCCAAAAACAACTCCTGAACAACTACACAACAAATGGGAACATGAAAGTAATGCTAATTCTACCAGATGAAATCAATAAGGAACAAAGATTTTTGAAAGCGACCCCTTTCAGAACAGGTTAGATGAAACTTCTGAGGGAAGAAGATGGGATAAAATAAAAGCATTAAAAATCTAACAATACAACCCTAGATGAGGATGGGATAACCTGCTTTGTACTTGATACAAATTCATGTTATGGGTGAATATTTAAGAATGCTGTAAGACATGTCACTTGAAGCAAGACAACTGCCTGTGTCTTAACAGAGAGCAACAATCATGACCCTACCAAAGGGAAAACAAGAGAGGACTACAGGCCCAAAAGTCGCACTTGATGTTTGTGCAAGAAGTTGGAAAGGATACTTTTAAACAGGTTATGAGATAAGCTGAGCAGATTTCATAAGTGCATGAATAGTTTCATATAGGAGTGAGGCACAATGCCACTTCAAGATTTTACCAAATAATGCAGACTATTCTCTTTTTTGTCAACTTCAAGTGAGCATTCAAAGAACCTAGCAACCTGGTAATCTTGGAACAATAACCAAAAATGTGAATGGAGGGATGTTTCTTAAAGTGGAGTTATTTATAAGGAAGAACAGCTAGAATGAATTTTCAGGAGGTGAACTCAAGAGAATAAAATTTTTTCAACTTATAATTATCCCACAACTAATTTCTCAGAAAGATACCTGGTGGTCAACACATCCTCTACCACTCCAATCTAATGCTCTATGGCAAACATGTGGTGCTTGGGACAGGTAGATAAACATAAGTCAATATACACAGTCAGACAGTAAGGCATGTGGTTTGACGAAAACAAAAGGGGTGAAAGATATGCATAAGATGTGTACCAAAGCAGCTGGAGTGGATGAGAATCCTGGTGAATTTTGTAAGAAAGGGGGTTATAGCACTTGGTGATTCAATCAAGATTTGTAATGTATGTAAGGCTCAAGGTGAAATGCATGAGGACTGGTGAAATACTTATGACATGATAATATAAATGCAAGGGAGACAGAAGTGAATGTTCCGATTACAGATGTATGAGTCTGTCGAGTACACTGAGTAAGTTGTATGGGAAAGTGATCCCAAAGTTAGGGAGCAAAATGAAAAAACCATGACCCCTGACATGAACACTATGACCCTAGCTGTGTCCTTGAGCTTGGAAGGTACGGCCCTGGGGATGATTCATAAAGTGTCTGCTGGTGAATAATACCTGAACACGGTATCAATCTAATCCCTTTATCTGTTCAAGCTACAGAAAGGAAACTAAAAATAACATGACTCCAGCAGTGAACTTTACCGAAGATATGACCCATGAGGAGGCATAAAACTCCACTAGGCAGTAAATAACATCTGTGCTACATGTCTTCTCAGTCCCCAACCTTGTTCATGAAATACAAACCATACATAAGCATGATGGACATGTGTGATACTAAACAAACTTTCCAGCTGAGGCGATGCATACAGTGCCAGAGGTGACGGTTCCAAAAATATTGAATGCCATCAAGGCAAGTTACATTTCTATCTAAAGTTCGTTCCTACCTCATGACCACATAAATTTCTAAACAATGACCCTTTAAAACACATGTACCGTAAAGAATAAAATACTGAAAACCACAAATATTCCATTAAAGGAAATTTCATTAACTTCCTCTCATCCACTATCTTTAAATTCCCATTTCACAAAGCATATATGTTCAACACACCCAAATCACGGTACATCACTAGCAATTTCTCTAATATACTGTGTAACTTTCCAGCGCTGTCTTACACATTAAGAAAGCTCCCAGTTTGACCTAAAACATCATTATGATTAATCATCTCCCATTATACATATTTTAATGTTATGTTATACAGTCAGCTCCTTCACTCATTAGCAAACCTTCATTTAGTGTTCTGGAAGGTAGTTTAATCATTTTTGCTGGTATTCCTCTGAGTATAAACATCTTAAACTGTATTCCTAACAAAAGAGGCTTGCAGTGCTTGCTGTCTCAACATGACCTAATTACAAAAAGCTAATAAGCTCATTTACTTGGAAAAATAAGTATGCCTTCATATATATCTTTGTCTTGCCAATATACTTCCCATCATTCAACACTCGAGTTATAGCAAAAGCAATAATCCCAGTTTTCCTCGAAAATACGCATATTTATGCAACTAAGTGCCTTAATGTACATCTAGTTTACCTCCTCCAAATGGAGTACCAATCGTGTAAGCATGAAGTTTCTATCATGCATAGTTCTAAAGTTACTGAGCTTCCAGGATGTCCTCATACACAGTCAATTGTACAGGTGACCATTTCACAAGGAGGAAAGTGATATAAGATTTTCTACCATGTTGTTTAATAAGACTTCAGCAAGTTAAATTAAAAGATAAAGATGTGAAACTCTGATAAGAGATACAACACTCACCCTCTAGTGCGTGATGATCTACTTCGGTGCCTGGAGGAATAACTTGGAGAGTCCTCAAGCCGCCTTCGTCTTCTGTCTCGATCGCGATCCCTAGTGCGGCTGCGACTGCGTTCA
This sequence comes from Panulirus laevicauda, assembly GCA_032273605.1. NCBI lineage: Eukaryota > Metazoa > Arthropoda > Malacostraca > Decapoda > Palinuridae > Panulirus > Panulirus laevicauda. Next base: position 7,938 of record JAUTXX010158770.1, on the reverse strand, counting down.
GTACTTGAACGGTGACGCCTTGAACGTGGCATCTGGATAAATGAAATGCATTGTGACAAAAAAATACTTGAAGATGCAATATTTTTAAACCAGAATTTCTGAAATGTGAAACAAACTATGCACACAATGAAATGTCAAACCCCTGCCAACAACATTTGGTTTCAATAAAAGAGTGATGATGCAGTACATATCGGTGACTGAGACATGATATTTCTTCTAGGTATGGCAGAAGAGTACTAGTGACACCTAACTGTTGGAATCAAACTTTAGCTAGAAATTTAAAATGGTAATGTATCAAAAAAAGGCACACATTTTCTAGGTTTATAACCTCTTTTCTACTCTTACTAAATTGTTGTTTCTACAGTTAAGAATGATTTAGGATGTTGAAATTTTACATTTTCACCTATGCAAATATTCTTTTCAACATTAATGTCAATGGCTCATAAGAGGCAAGGTTAAGAATCATAAGGAAATTGTGGTGTTAAATAATAATACAGTGTAATAATAATAACAATAATAATAATAATAATAATAATAATAATAATAATAATAAAAGTCTTTAAACTTATAATAATGCTTATGAAAAACTAAGGTTTAAACAAGAGAAATGTGCACACAGAGGAGCAGTCATAACTATGTTTTCAGTCTATTTGCAGGTAAAATCCACCACTTAGGAGACAAATGACAGTATTTGTTTTGTTAATGGTAGGCAGCACTTTCAATTAGAGTTAAGGAGAAAACAATGAATAAGCACATACACAGATGTAACAATGTGTGCTTCAAAGATATCAAAATTTCTGTACACAGGATTCGGTGTCTCAGATCAATTCTTGACACCTTTATATACTGTGATTTTCATCATATTCATAAACGGAAGAACAAAGTGATTTTAAAGGACTGGATCACATAGCACAATGGGGACCTGTTCACTGAGGGACACAATGGAAAAAACAAAAATTGTCACAGATAAATACTGATTTTTTTCCAAACACCACCACATAAGTATTGATTTCTTTTCCAAGCACCACTAACATATTAAGTTTATGAAGGAAGCTATGAACTCTGATGTCTTTTGTTGCTTTTCATCACAGGTGAAGTGCATCTTGCCGGTGACTATATCATAGTAGTTTGGAACTTTGGTAGCTCCCACAACCACAAAGCATTATGCTTCCTTTCTCTTGGTGCATCACTAAGTGACTGAGTTACTAAATGTTCACATGATTGTACTGTAATTCACTAAACTGGGAAAACTCTACAAGATATGTTTGGTCAAGCACAGAAGGCTAAAGAAAACAGTATGCTGTTGATTATAAAAAAGCACCTTAAGTAGTTCATTAAGCAGTACACATTTCTAATAATTAAGCTACTTCCTGTGCAAAGACAAAAAATGCAACATTGCTAAAAACAAAGATTTGCCAAAATGACTGTCCTGGATTGGCTTAATTTCTGTTAGAAAGTGCTTGTTTATTCACATGATAAAAGAGAAGACACACTGGGTGCTTCTGGCAAAATTGTGGAAAGTGATTAAGCAAAACGTGAATGCAAGAAATATGAGGTCAAGTCATTGAAGGTACATGGGTAATCAGAGGCATATATTAAAGCATAACATCAATATTCAAACTACAATTAACAACAAAGAAAGAGTTGAAGGAGGAATAAGGAACTTGTTTTATGAATCTGTGCGTGACAGGACTGAGCAGACATTAGTTGACATAATTACAGACTACATTCCTCCAGGAACCATCATCATTACAGACTGTTGGTAATCCTAGAAAAACTTAAATTCAACACATATATACATGAAACAGTTAATCACAAAGAACGCTTCGTTGATCTAGAAACTGATGCCTACACACAAAATACTTAACATGCCTCACATAACATCCATTAAGAAATACCCAGTAATGTGAGATGCCATTTTACAAGTGATCAGTTATGGGTGTGACAGGTATATTTTGACAAGAATACTGAAAAACAAGCTATATCTTGAATAATTCATTGGAAAGAGGACAGCCATGTTCTAGCTTTACAATCATAGTTTTTGTATAAACAAGGAGTTAACAGTGTATCCATTGCTATCATTTGTCAACTGCTAGTGTGTTCCAAGTCTAGAATATACTTATTAGTTATTCGTAATCATTATATGCTTCTATCATATTATCGTATCATTCATCAGTAGTAGCCATTTTATTATTGATGACAATCATTCTCTTCTCACACACTGTCTTAACTGCCAACACAACTCATCCCAGCATGAATCACCTCCATCCACCATCACAACCCAGTCCTAATGTGTCTAAACTCACCCCTCCAAATTAAGGGTCACCAATTACTGCTTAAATTCAATTTATGCAAATCATATCTGGGATGAGTCCTTATAACTGTGTGGTGCTGGAGTTTTTCACGAACATGGTTAATGGCAAATGTAAAATACAAGACATTTATTGTTTGGGTTAAGAGATAAAATTAAGTTTTTCTGTCCTAACTCACCCCATCTGACACTATCTTGTTTTCATAGCTTTCTTCATGCTCTTAATCAATTTGTAAACCAAGTAAACTTCAAAAAGTACCAGGTGTAGCTGTCCATACGATGAATACACGCAAGAATGCATAAATTTCTTTGGAATGCAAGAAGCATTTCTCCTTCCAGTTGAGAAATTTGAAGAAAAAGGTACCATTTGATTTCTTACATCTGAATTCTTGGTATAGAGTGGTTTTGCCAAACAACGTCCCTGTAACTTATAGCCCTGACCACTCTGTGGGAACTTTTCCCTGTGGAAATAGGTGGTGCTACAGGTAAAAATCCACTCTAAATTGACTCTATGGAGTTTAAAGAAAGAAACTGGTACCACTTTTTGTCAATCTCTACCTACTAACGAACAAGCATCTGCTTTCTTAGCCGGTAAGAGGGTAAAACACCAGTTTTGGGGTACCAAATACATAATTTATGAATCTGGGTGAAAAGCATTCCAATAGACTTTTTCTGCTTAGTAAAAAGAATTTATGACCATGGTATCATGAATTGCTACATCATATTTTTCCATATGAAAATGACTAAAAGGGGTATGATGACCAGGTATACTGTTAGGAAATAATAAAAAGTGAAACATTACTATAAATCAACAGAACCTATGAAAACTTCACCTAACCTCAAGGAGGAGCTGAGATCTATCTGAGTATTAAATATCAGAACCAAAATAAACCAGAGATATTGGTGACATCTTTCTGCCACTGGCTGCATGCAGTTAAATACACACACTTAAGTGTATTAACTTTGCAGAAAATGAATGCATATGTTACTTCTTTTTAATCAATATCAAAAATATAAGTCTTTGCTGCAAGAAGAGGTTAGGTGAGGTTTTAATTAGTTTTGTTGATTTCTGTGAGTGTTTCGCTTACTTTTACATGACATTTTCCCAAATCAGCATCACCCCTGTTGCCATTAACAACTTTCACAACATAAAATTCTAATAACACACCATATCACATTCCTCTAACACTAATCACTTCCAAATATAAGGAAGGTACACACTTCATCTTCGGAAACACATTCTAAATGACAAATTCTGATGAAAGAGGTACTACATATGGTATTTTAGGTAAGGCATCTCCTCCAACAATTTCAAATTCAAATTCTCATAAAGTTGACAAGACTTTGAATGATAGGGAAACTGTGGAGCAAGTCTCTTTATGTCAACAAATGCAAAGGTAAGGAATCCATAAGAACCACTTCTGTCAAAATGTCAACTAGAACAGGAGGGACACCTAAGGTATCCCAAAGAAACTCTCAAGCAACACACAAGGACATTCACATAAACCATTCTGTGGACAGCAGTATTAAAATTCTTTACCCAGCACTTCTTCAGATTCTACAGATCTTTATTCAGCTTGCATGACAATATACATACCAAATGTTGATATACAACATGAAAACTTGCCTACGAGGTCTAGAAACACACAAGTTCTTATGTTATTGATGTAAACAGATTGTCACCAAGCATCTCAACCTTGGCACCACATTGAATAAGTTTTGCAAATATGTTAGATGAGTTCAAATGTCTATAAGGATATATAGCGACTGAATCACTGCTCATGGGATCTTTCACACTCACAGTCAGATTCTCATATCTCTTAACACAACTTTCACTGTTTACCTCAAGAAGCAAATGATCCATAGTGTCATTAAGTGGAGTGCCTTATAATAATAATAATGAATTTCACCAGAAACAATACCCATATGTCATCTGTAGTGTTAAAACGGGCAAGTTATTTTTATCTATCTATATGCACTGGTATTTACATTATCATATAACCACACATTTTCCCTCACCCTCATAACCTTCCCACATAAGACTTTTATAACATCAAAAGTTAATTTCATACAAAAGAAAAAGAAAAATCCCACAGCCTTATTATATCACACTTTACAATATAAAGAATTCCATAAGTGAATATAGATCATAAACCCAGAAGACACATGTTTACTAATGTATTAAGTACCAAGAGGAGTTTATAGATATCCATGTCTTCCAAATCCACGTCTACTAATGTATTAATAATAGTACCAAATCTATCATCTGTTTTGGTGGCACCCCTAAACATAAATGGGACATTATCAGCAAGAGGTCAAATGAGATTTTCATACATTCTGTTGATATTTTTCAAATGCATTAATCATTCATATATTAATCAACCTCACATTTCCCCTGATACACAAAAGCCTAATTGCTTCATCAGTATCATTCAAGAAGATATGGTAAAAGTCAAGAAAAGAGATACTCATTTTCTAGGATTATGATCTGTTGTTGCCTTGATAGTAAAAAATGTGAAATATAAAAAGAAAAATAATCCACCTATATCAATGCTTCAGATGTCTTCATTATCAAAACATGTACTCCACTAACACGTGCCATGATTTATTTGGACTAACATAAACAGCAAGTCCAGATGTTTATAGTAAAAAACCTGACCTTCTGTGGGAAAGATCTCTTAAGCATTACTTAAAGCCCAAAATCTATACAGACATCTGAACTCATCCAAACATATTTTCAAAAAAGCCGTTTATAGATTCTACGAGTCTACAAGCATGTTTTCTTGGAAAAATTATAGAAGACAGATACTAAGGAATAAGATATAGAAAATAAAGATTAGGGTAGCAATAGAACCTATACAATGTGTATTGTTCATATGAGGAATCTTTTTAAATCTAGTCAATAGTAATGAACACGAGAGACACCTTTATCACAATGTAATTTTCTTACATCCTCTCAATTGGCACAAGGACATTGAAAATGTGACCAACTTGCAGAAGGCTGCCAAAAAACATTCTCCTGATACTTGTTTGGCTCCTATAGAGCTTTATGCAGTTTCTATGTCGATATACATACCAAATAAAGAAGTAAAACGAGATAACTTACCTGAGGAGACTAGAAATGCCAAATGTCCTTAATCATTAATGGATTTCACTGAATGGCAACATGCATAAAGTAATCATGGTGCTTTAAACTGTACAAGTTTTGATAAAAAAACTCACTAACAACAGAAATCACAAGGCATCTGATCTATTGAAATCAGATGATTATACACTTATCAGTATTCTAAATTGCTCATTTATTACCAAAACCCACATTTTCGGTTGCCCTTATACCCCAAAAACCAATGATTCAATTAAAAAGAAATCACGTGAAAAAGGAAAATTCCACTTTAAAGTCACTTTTAACAGTGGCAAAAATGATTCCATTACAGAACATAGATCATAAATCATAGAAAACACCTGTCCATCTCGTAAAATACTTTCATTTACTTATATCACAGCTTTAATCAGTTTATCAACATCAAGACTGAATACAGTTCTTCAAAATCCAAACAAGTGCCAAGAGAATGTTTTCTGTCTGCCATCCACAAGTTGGTCACTTTTCTATTATCCACTTGCGTACATCACAGACATTACAAAATGATGTAGGGATGCCCCTTCTGTCCATCTACTATTTTCTAGATTGAAAGGAGTGTTACAAATGTACAGTTCACACTCTCAACTGTTCATTTCGAGTGATTTTGCCCTAAATTGCCACAAATTCAAAGCCCTGCACACAATAACAAAATCTTACAATCAAAGTTGTTTCAGGGGTTACACCTAAAATCCCACACACTATATCATATGTACACAGTTAAAATATATTGGGATCATTTTCATTAAATTCTATCCTAGAAAAAGCATCCATTTTGACTTTTACTAAATATATTCCAAATCATGGCCCATTATATGTTACTTGAATAGCTAAACACTATCACACTATCACTGTAAAACAGAATCACTTACTATTCAAAGCTAAGAGTTGTACATATCTCGTCATATTACCTTATAACCCTTAATATTCCCTGATATTCATTACCCTCCCAAGACCAACCTCTTTAACCCTGAAATATGTCTAAAAAAGTCAAAATGTATTTTCCATAAGGTAGCCACATGACCACTGTTACATTCACGTTGGCCTCAAACCCTTCAATTTACCCCATACCTTATCCCAACCTCATATGAACAATCCCTCCACTACCCATAAACACTAAATCATGGAAAGAATGTTCTACAAAAGTTTTACTTTTAACAGTATTAATATTCAGCACAAACAGGTCTAATGAGCAGGTGTCACCTATGTGTGTTCACAAGAGCTGGTACCACCGGGTTAATCATGACACACACACACATACGTTACCCAACTGTTGTAGTGGTGTCTCAGTTTTGGCTTCCATCACCTGCCTGTCCAAGGTCAAGTTTGAGGGCAGTACCCGTTTCCTACAACAGGATTTCCATTTTCAACCCATTGTCGTAACCATACAGGAGTGACTATCATTAATTACAGCCATTTACTGAGGAGCAAGCTCTCTCCCGTCACGTAAATTCACATGCCTTTCGCCATCACAATAAACACAATAACGGAAAACACTAAATATTCTGGTTAAATCATAGTACATGTAATATCTTACGACCAACCATGATGTCCGATGAATACTTGAGCATTCCACGAGTGAGTTAGCACGAGTAACACCAAGATGAGCCACAACAACATATACAGGGTAACAGCAGCAATTTATAAACAAAACAATCCGCCATCATGGAATTGCGCGCAGGACTGGGATCGATCGCAACTCAGGTTTGAGGGGTAAATTCAACCTCAGAAACCTCACTTAGAATTCAGCACCACTTCATAACGATGAAGCAACATCATACTCACATTTTGGGCTCTATATATATAAAGCCTTTCCCAAATAAAATCCAGACTGGTGGCTGGTTGCTTCCACACACATACAACAGCGTGGCAGCACGAAACCAGTTGTACGAACGTCTTCGATTGGATAAGCAAACGACGTCACAGGCGACTTTGTTACGCGAACTCTTATTGGCTGAGACTCTATGGGCGCATAAACCGATCCAATTTTGACCCTTGTGATTACGGTTATCTTAGACAGTGGAATATACAGTGAATAGTATGAGCTTTATAAGGCCAAAAGTATGTAAATCTCCCTTACACTTGTCTTGGACAGCGTCAACTGGACATGAGGAAACGTTTTAACGGAACTTATTTGTCTTTTCCGATATCAGATTACAGATTACGCAACATATGCTCTATCTATCAAGTTACATATATCATAGGAAAAACTGAACCACAAAGAACACCACATATAATGTTTAGAAGAGGACCAACAAGCCCTGAATTGCCCCTGCGTGCAGTTCCGTCTCTGGGGTGGGTGTGCCGGGTACGAGTCCTGGGTTCGGGCATTCCACCGCTTGGTAACATAAGAACGTCATGTTCTCTCTTGTATTAAAGGCCAACTGAGTAGGTGTAGCTTGTTCTTATATTGCCTTAGATCTTCATCCCTTGACAGCGCTGGGGATACAATCCTTTCTCAAATAACAACGATGGGATATATGTACCCTCA
>JAUTXX010158659.1:3639-15593 GCA_032273605.1 Panulirus laevicauda | reverse complement strand
TCCAGTTTTTCTCCATTCAAACTTACCTCCCAATTAACTTGACCCTCAACCCTACTGTACCTAATAACTTTGCTCTTGTTCACATTTACTCTCAATAACTGAAGGAATTGGGAAATGGACATATAACTTCTTAACAAATAGAGCACAACATGCAGTTGTAAACCATGCCATGTCCAATGATGAGAGATATGATTAAAGGTTCCGTAAAATCCAGGAGAGAGGAGGACCGGAGGCGAGTCACATAGAGAAGTTCACCAGTAGACCTTACACTGTTAAGCATTTGCTGGTGATTTGAAATAAAGAGAAAGGATTCAAAATGTTTAAGAAAGAGAGATATGAAAGTTTCAAAGATTCTAGAGATAGCAGAAATGAGAAGAGTGATTGTTTATTAAAGGGGTTAGAATGACCTCCTTTGTAGACAGGCTGTGCTAAGGCTATATATCTCTGACACACCTGTTCTAATTGGAACTCCCTCAAAGAGGTGGCCACAGCAACAGAATCTTCATAACTAAAGAACTCCAGCGCCGCTTCTTATCCTCTATTGCCTCACCCTTAAACGGCCACTGGTAGAGGGCGAGTGTAGCGCATTGTTTGCAGACACGTACCTAGTGTTTCTAATGACTACTTTTATCTGATGCTCCTACTTCTACCAAATGTTTCTGACTATTGCTCCAGCTGAAATGTTCCTACTTACTACTTTTATCTACTGCTCCTAACATTTTGCCAAAAGGCAGGGCAAGCACATAGTGCTCACTAGCGGAAAATGTAGACTTATGAAGAATGAACTGCACGAGTTAGATGTTGTCGTGTGTTGCATATGATAAGAAGAGATTGTATGTTTGTGGACAGAATGCCAGTAGTCCACGTGGTAGTGAGGCAGAAAGAAAAAACAGCTACCTGGGTCAGAGGAGTGCAACTTCACAACCACTAAAGTGTTGGCTCACTAAGCAAATCTCACTAACCCTCCTGACACCCAGGACCCAGGTTGGTAGTACTGGTAATATACTTCCCTGGTTGTTGGCTGCCTACCAACTACTGTCTACATCTGTGCTAAGGCATACCTCTAGGGAGTAGGTTTTCAGACATAGGTGAAATAGTAAGCAGCGAACATAGCTAACTCAAAAGGTATGCCCATCTGGAGGAGATGTGACATCTGGACAATATACCTTGTCCATTTGGTGCTGGGAGAGTATTTGGAAGAGCCTGCATGAAGAGAATATAGGAGTTAGCAGAGGCTCAGTTGAAGGAGATGACAACAGAGGATAAGAGGTGTAATCTTGCAAAGTTGAATTAGAGGAGAAATAAAGAAAAGCGCCAAAAAGAGTTTGTTTTATCATTTGGAGAGCTAGCTGTGAACTTATGAGATTAGAACAAAGAGGGAAAGGATGAGTTAGAGAAATTATTGAGATGTTTTTGATTAAGAACCAAAAAGCTTGTACATAAAGGACAACACAGGTATCCTGGTCATGGAAGCTGCGCCCATCCCAGGGAAAGTCAGTTAAGAATCTGTTCAGATGAATGTTCAGCTCTCCCAGATTGCCAGATTTGGCATTTTGAGGGAGATTACAGGGGGCATGCCCAGTTAGAAGTAAGTTAAAGAAGCTTGTGGATGGAGGTCCATAATTAGACAGAAATAGTGTAACTGTAATATTTTACCTGTTTTTGAGTACGTATGATGAGATTTTCCCATAATGGCAGGGCTACCTTATTTTTGTGGGAAATAACGAACATGCAGGGGAAAAAATAAAACTTTGAGGTGCACACCATTTTTTAAAAATGTATCCCCATGTAAATGAAAGGAAAGGTGTATTATATAGATTTTTTGCATGTAAAGATATAACAGATTTTATGGCAACTGGACACACGTTTACTATATTTGTCACTGATATTCAGCTTATGTTTGTTTTCAGAAGTGCTTCGGGAGTACATTCAAGACCATCATCATGCAGCCCTCCAACCACGTGGACTCATCAACAAGGGATACTGGTGTTATGTCAATGCTCCCTTACAAGCCCTCTTGGCTTGCCCACCATTCTATAACCTGATGAGGAATATGCCAAATATTGCAGGATTGAAAAAAGGAAAGTCGTCTACACCTGTCATTGACAGCATGTAAGTGTTCAGCTTTGACTTTACAAAGTTTTCCTTTAATTCAGCACATCATCTCATTTGGTTATCCCAAATCTGGCAGTGTATGATCCTAAACTCTGGTGTTTTAGCTCCCACATCTGCCTCCAGGTAGATGAGGATAATGTAAATGAAAAAAACACTGATAGGAATGGAACTAGTATGAATATTCAGAATGAAACAGCTAGACTGTTTAGACATATATGAGAGATTTTCATATACTTGAATTGCCATTTCACACATTATTGAGTTAGTGCCAAGAAACAAAGGAAGACTCACACTCTCATACGCACGTACATGGCAATTAAGTATAATGATAATTTTTTTATACTTAACTGCCATCTCCCGTGTTAGCGAGGTAGCGCAAGGAAACAGACGAGGAATGACACAACCCACCCACATACACTTGTATGTGGATAAATGCCCACACACGCACATATACATACATATACATTTCAACGTATACATACATATACATACACAGACATATATACATATCCATACTTGCTGCCTTCATCCATTCCCATCGCCACCTAGCCACACACAAAATATGATCAGGCCCCGATCACTCAAAATCTTTTTCACTCCATCCTTCCACCTCCAATTTGGTCTCCTGCTTCTCCTTCTTCCCTCCACCTCTGACATATATATCCTCTTTGTCAATCTTTCCTCACTCATTCTCTCCATATGTCCAAACACATCCTCTTCTGCTCTCTCAACCACACTCTGTTTATTCCTACGCATCTCTCTTACCCTTTCATTACTTACTTGATCAAACCACTTAACACCACATACTGTCCTCAAACATTTCATTTCCAAGATATCCACCCTCCTCCATACAACCCTATCTATAGCTCATGCCTCACAACCACATAATATCGCTGCAATTACTATTCCTTCACACATACCCATTTTGGCTCTCCAAGATAACGTTCTCTCCTTCCACACATTCTTCATTGCTTTCAAAACCTTCTCCACCTCCCCCACCCTGTGAATCACTTCTGCTTCCATGGTTCCATCCGCTGCTGAGTCCACTCCCAGATATCTAAAACACTCCACTGACTCCAATTTTTCTCCACTCAACATTACAATCCAATTAACTTGTCCCTCAACCCTACTGAGCCTAATAACCTTGCTCTTCTTCACATTTACCCTCAACTTTCTCCTTTCACACACTCTTCCAAACTCATTCACAAACTTTTACAGTTTATCACACGAATCAGCCACTAGAGCTGTATCATCAGCAAACAACAACTGACTCACTTCCCAGGCTCCTAGCATTCCCAACAGACTCCATACTTGTCCCTCTCTCCAAAATTCTTACAATCACCTCCCTAACCACCCAATACATAAAAAATTAAACAACCATTCATTCTCCTCTCTTCTTACTCATACACATGCCTGACATCCTTGGTAAAAACTTTTCACTGCTTCTAGCAACTTATCTCCCACATCATATACTCTTAAAACCTTCCACAAAGCATCTCTATCAACCCTATCATATACCTTTTCCAGATCCATCTGTTTTCTAAGTATTTCTCACATACATGACAGCTAGAGACTGCGTGTGAACGAATGTGGCCTTTGTGGTCTTTTCCTAGTGCTACCTCGCACACATGTGGGGGAGGGGGTTGTCATTTCATGTGTGGCGGGGTGGCGAAAAGAATGAATAAGGGCAGACAGTATGAATTATGTACATGTGTATATATGTATATGTCTGTGCGTGTATATATATATGTATATGTTGAGATGTATAGGTATGTATATTTGCGTGTGTGGACGTGTATGTATATACATGTATATGTGGGTGGGTAGGGCCATTCTTTCGTCTGTTTCCTTGCGGTACCTCGCTAACGTGGGAGATGGTGATTAAGCCTAATAATGATAATAATAATGATAGTTATTATTTCTGCAGGAAGAAGACAGTGGTGAAAATGAGGTCAGTGAGGGATTTTCACATATTATGACGTGGCTCCTCGGCATTGCTCTTCTCACATTTGCTCTCTTCATGTCTGCTCGCATGGGAATATTTCAGGAATGTCTCTATACCCATCATGGAAAGCATCCACGAGAAGCACTCTTTTATATAGTAAGTATGATTGATATTTTTTGAACATTTTCCATTCTATGTTTGTATCTGTTGTCTGCTTAGTTTTTTCTCATTCTTACCCGATTGCCCTGTGCATTCCAAACATAGACATGCTCATAACATCACTACACTCTTAAGATCTATGGTCCAACCCAGTGGACATGTCTGGTTTCCAGAGCACTATGGGAGTTTCATAAAGATAGAGGGGGGTCCCCTATGGCAAGAGGTAAATATAGATAGATATTAATTTTCATACATGTCCACCATTTGCCACATTAGTGAGGTATCACCAGGAACAGATGAAGAAGTGGCCTTGTTTGTTCATTTCTAGTCTGTAGCTGTCATGTATAATGCACTGAAACCAGAGCCCCTATCCATATCCAGGCCCAACAGACCTTTCTATGGTTTCCCCAGCTACTTCTTATCCCCTAGTTCAACCCATTGACAGCTCTGTTGCATGCTTTGGTTCCTCCTACATGTTCAGGCTCCAGACCTCAAAGGTATCTTTCACTCCTTTCCACTTCCTCTTTGATTTCCCCAATTTATTTGTTCCCCCCCAATTCTGACCTGTATACTCTTCTAGGCAACCTATTCTCACACAACTTCTCCATGTTTCTAAAACATTTCAGCACTCAACTATTTACCTTCTATTTCTCTAATGCTTATTCCAACTAGAACTCCCTCAAGAGAGTGGTTACGGCAATAGAGTCTTCATAACTAGTGAACTCCAGTGCTTCACCCTTAAACTGTCACTGGCAGGGGGCAACTCCTGCGCAGTGTTTGCACATGCTTTTATGTAATATTCTTACTGACTACTTCTATCTAATGCTCCTACTTAATGTTCCTACTTACTGTTTACTGCCCGTAGCTACCATTTTGCTAAAACGCAGGGTCAGCACATAGTGTTCACTGCAAAAAAATGTAGTTATGAAGAGTGTGCTATGTGAATTTAGCATTGACATGTATTATGTATGAGAAGGAGAGCATGTATGTTTGTGGAGAGAATGCTAGTAGTACATGTGTGGGTGAGGCAGAGAGAAAAGACAGCTACCTGGGCTAGAGGAGTGCAGCTTGACAGCTGCTGAAGTAGCTATCTGGGTTAGAGGAGTGCAGCTTGACAGCTGCTGAAGTGCTGGCCCACCATTCGGCCATCACTAACCCTCCTGATACCCATGTGGGTTGTCATGGTGATATACCTCCCTGGTCGGTGTTGTCCACCAGTTACTCCCTCCTTCCTTCTTATTACTTTTATTTGCATGTCGCTCGAGACGTAACATCCTTATGTTTATTTAATTCATTGCTGTTTTCTTTCCCACAAAAATTCTTAAATGTCATTTATTCATTACTTGTTCCTATATAAGTGTTTAGTATATTCTTACTGTATGATTGATCCTTTTCATTCTTTATGTTATATCAAATTATGGAAAGGAAAATGAATATGTGAAAATACTTTTTTATACTTGATTGCCATTTCCCATGTTAGTGAACAAAGGTCTCATTTGTTAACCTCCATTCTCTAGTTGTCATATGTACTGCACCAAAAGCCCAGCCCTCTATCCATAATCAGGTTCCACAGACCTTTCCGTGGTTTCCTGTGGTTACTTCTCGTGCCCTTGTTCAGTCCATTGGCAGCACATTGACCTTTGTATACCACATTGCTCCAATTCACTCTATCCTCTGCATACATTTCACCCTCCTGCATTTTCAGGCCCTGACCACTCAAAATCTTTTTCACTCCATCCTTCCATCTCCATTTGGTCTCCCCCTTCTTGTCCCCTCTACCTCTGACACATATATCTCCTTTTTCAACCTCTCCTTGCTCATTTTCTTTGTGTCCAAACCATTTCAGCATGCCCTCTTCAGCTCTCTAAGCCATGCTCTTTTTTGTTACCCTGCATCATTCTTATCCTTTTATTATGTACTCGATCAAATCACCTCATGCCTCATATTGTAATAAAAAATTTAATTTCCAACACAGAAGACTTCAATCTGATCATATTTTTAGCTTGTGTAACCATGGTAGTCCTACTCCTATGCCAGGCCCTCCTGAGGCTGCAGAAAGTTGTGAAAATTTTCATGTATAGAAGTGGATAAGAAATTCTAGTTCCCCTCCATCTATTTACTGACATTTTCTAGCAGTGACAGATGAAAAGTGACTGAAAATTTTGCTAGAAAAATCAAATCTCAACACATTACATCATCGCATCAGTTTATTTGGGCTTTGACCATTAATTAATGGGATAAAATGAACTACTATGTATAAAACTGATCCTTTCCTGCAAAATTTAGTGTGGCTAATCTCTAACAAACCAGTGAATATTTTCATATTACCATTACAAATGCCAAATCCTGTCTATGTATATCATTTAAAAAGTGATATATTAAGGAAAATCAATTAGACAATGGCCAGTTCATAATGGAAGACTTTGAAGAGGTCAAAATGTTACTGCAATCTCCCATGTGGGAAAACGGTCCTCATGTTTTGATGTTTTGGCTCGCCATTGTTCTTATTGCATATTGTGCTGTGCTTCGTTGAGTGAGTTGACAGTTAGCTGGAGAAAAGTGAAGTCACTTCTTCATGACATTGATTTTGGGTACAAAATCAAACAGCAAGAAGTAGACTTTTCAATTGGAATACACCAGGAAGTGGCCCTGCATTGTGTGATCGAGAAAGGATGAATTTACCACATGATGTCAAGTTTGTGCTTCAGATTTTAGCATTGCACACGGAGGAGCAAATGAATTTCAGTCCCCAACTGAGCAGGAAAAAACATACCAGTATGGTGGAAAGTTCAGGTAGCAATCATGACATTGGCCAGTTAATTCATCAACAGACTGATTACTCAATAATCAGAGCAGAAACTCTGATTAACTTTTTAATTGCTCACAATATTGCATTCGCTTCTTTACATCACTTGAGTGACATTTTCAGAGTCATGTTTCCAGACAGCTTACTTTCTTTGAAGTTTGCCTCCTGAAGAACCAAAACAACAGCCATAGCTAGGACTCTTGCCCAAGAGTCCACAGATATGTTTACTTCCATTTCTTCATTTGATGTTTTTCATAATGTAAATCTAGATCTAGTCTAGATTTAGATATTGAGCAGTATAAACAATGAAAAATAGATCATCTGTCCTCATAGTTGCACATTTTCCAGGTTTTGTTTGGAGTTCTGATATGTTTTGATCAACACCTCTGTCGATTTTGGTTTTGCTGTCCCCATTGTAAGTGATTTGCAAGAAATCATCAGTAATCTAGTCTGGAGAGGAGAAGATATGGCCTTAAAATCAATGTTTTGATGACTAAAACTGTGGTCATATCAAAATCTAAAACTGCATTTAAGGTTTCTATAAAAGTATGTGGAAAACTCTTCAGCAGACAAAGGATAGGGTGGTTAGGTGATGTAAAAGAAGTAACGTTTGGTGAGAAAGGGAGCCTTTGAAACAATCTTCTCCAAAGAAGCAGAGTCCACAGGAAAGATAAGGAATGTAGATGATGACACTCCAAAGGAGTCATAGAAGCAGAAGGTCTCTACAAGTGGTAGTTGTGCCATACTTCAAGCCAAGACAAGCAAGGTCACTCCATCTTTCCCGGAAAAGAGCAGTGCTGGTCAGACCTCATTAAGCAAGATATGTCTGCCTTTGTCCTCTCCTTCAGCCAACAGTGTAGGGGAGGCTTCCTCAAGAAGACATCTCTACCTTCATCTTCTCACACAGCCAACAGTTTAGGACAGGCTTCTTCTAAGAAGACACCTGTATCTTCATCTTCTCACACAGCCAGCAGTGCAGGACATGCTTTGTCTAAGAAGACATCTGTACTTTCATCCTCAGAAAGATTGGGCAAGGTTTACACAGTGACTGCATCTATTGGAGTATTATTTGCAGGAACAAAGACAAGTGTCAGTGCGCTTACTGAAAGGGATACATCAGGTACTTGTAATATAGCAGCTTCAAGCAGTGTAGACAACAGAAGGAGAGCTTCATCTGAAGCTACATTGATTGCAAGCAGGAAAAAGGCTGGTATGTCTTCCAGTGCAAACTGTGTTTTTGTGGACAAAGCTGGTAAGATCCTTACAAGACTTATGATTACAGCAAGCTGTACTGTATGTTCCTCCTTAAAACCATGCCTCTATTCAACAAGCACAATCTTGAGCTGCAAGAAGAAGCTTCAAAGATCCATGTTTAACATGAGAAATTACAGGTCTTCCTACAATAGATACTGCTGTGCTTTGTGAAGCCCTCAGTGATTACATGGTCTCCATCACCTGAACGGTTCAGTTTTAGAGAAAAGTGCAATCAATGACCAGATGAGGATCTTGCCTTGGGGAATGATGTTACAAAGCTGTCTCTCAACAAAAGTATTCTTATCAAAATAGAAGGAAGTATTCATCTCATCAGTCAGGAAATACTTTGTGTATGTGATTATGTGCTTAAGAAGTTCCCCCTGAAGAATGAGATGATTCAGAATGCAGAAAGAGAATGGATGCATAGTTTGCATCATTGCTCTACTTTGTGAAGAAATTCCACTTCATGGAAGAGCAGATATATGAGCTTGAACTTGAATTTGCTCACTACCAGGTAGATCAGCTTGAAAGTGTATGCTTGACCAAAAGAGCTGATGAGATGTGGGTGGCCATTTCACAACTAAGAGACAAGTCTTCTTATAAGGAAAAGTATGTACATCTTCTCAGAATCATATGTGCAATCATGTCAGTTGCTCACAGCAATGCTGAAAAAGAGAATTTTATGTCTGGTAAAGAAAAACTCCACTGAATTTTGCTCAAGTCTTGGTCATTCTTTCCATTTACCCTTGAGCTTTTGTTTGACTCAGAACCAGAGCATTCATGTTTCTTGCTCGAACATATCACCTGTCTCTCCTCTCTTTTCATCTTAGTTATATCCACGCACATTTAGACACCTCAGTCTAAGTCTTCGAAGAGGATGAGGACTCCCAGCCTGGCTCCTCTTTCTCTTCCCCCTCTTTGAAATTGAAATACAAGAAGGGAGGGTTTCCAGCCCCATGCTCCTGCCCCCTTAAGTCACCTTCTATGTCTCACAGGGAATATTGAGGTAGAATTCTTTCTCTTGTACCTATTATTTGTAGTTTCATCTTGGAACAATAGGCAGGTGCTTTAAGTAGTAGTAGTCAGAAGGAACATTAGGTTGCAGCCTCAGCAAACACTGTGCTAGAGTTGCCCTCTGCCTGTTAAGGATGCGGCATTAAAGGCTAAGAATCACACTTGAGTTCAATGTTATGGAGATTATTGCCTTGACCACCCCCTTAAGGGAGTTCCAGTTGGGAACAGGCATCAGAAATATAGATAGATTTTATCAAGTCAGATTTAGGCAAACCCCAGGTTTAGCTTTTGGGATGGAATCATGGATCAATGGCATTTCCACCTGACCATCCATGCCCAACTCTCAAAACACATCATTGGTCTCCTTTTGGAGTAGCAGATATTTCAAGATTGCAAGAAAGATAAATGCTGTATAAAAAGTGTCACATACATGCTGAAGAATAATTTCCATTCCTGTTATTTAAAGCATAAAACTTGTCTTAAATCCTTTCCAGAATGTATTAGAATGGGGGAAATGAAGCCGGTATCTGATTCTCTAACCGTCATAATTACATCTGGGACTTCTGCTATGAGTGATATTTCGGTGTTGATTCTGGTACAAGAAAAAGATTTGGAAATTTTGAAGCTTGTTTAGCTGCATCAGTAGCAGTTGCAGCTGAATGTGGATCAACTGGCTCTGCAGTCTAAAAGAACTTGGATGTTGAATTGGATGAATTAAAGGCAAGCTTTGTTCACCTTTAAAGAAGTGTCATTTCCAGAGCTGTAGGCATTGGTCATAAGCTTGACAGCTTGGAATTATGTATGATTTACTTTCTTCATATCGTATGCTAGTATGTAGGCTCCACTGGTTGGTCAGGCATTTATTTTTGTGTGTATATTAGGGATGAGGTGTCATTAGACTGTTACAAGGCTTTTTCCCACCTTGCAGCCTAACAGAATATTTTGTGTTCACAAGATTTATTATTGGAATGATTTCTCTCTTTGATTTTGCTAGAAAAGAACTGATTCTAAAAAAGATGGTAGTATGACTAATACAAATGCATTATTCTGCTGGTGTATGTTTTTGCTTAGTGATTGACTGTGTGTGTATGGAAGACTGTTGGATAGTTTAGGCTTCTTTGTATTCATATTCCAGTTCTTAAAGCAGTTAATTTCTTTGTATTGAATTGTATAGACATATGTTTATGGCTCTGGCATCAGATTATCGACATTTGATCTTGAATATTAATAGCATGCATGTGATATTTAAAAACTCAAAGCTAGCCATAATGTACTGCAGCTTGTCTTGCATTATTTTATGATAATGCTGTAATATACTGTTCATATTGAGTACTTGCTACATTTAGATAAGTATTCATACTATCAGTTGGTTTAGTTTTCTTAGCACTAATGATTATGTGTTGAAAATGCAGGACAAAGAAATGTTTTGTGTTCCTGTTTAATGTGTTGATACTGTTGACTCAGGAATTTAGCACTGTTGTATGGAATCTTGTGTTCATTGGAATTTGGTGTTGTATCCAGGTGATTGCCAATTTGGTTAGATTTGTTTTTCTGTGATTATGAAATGTTCTTAGTTAGGAATATATATTTATTTTATTATTCATTTATTAATAGATAAATAAGTAAAATTTATGTTCATAGTTAAGAATATTGTAACAAATGTTTTTACCAGTCAAGTTACGTTGAATTTTAAGAAATATTTTCCCTTATTCAGCTCTATATGTGAACTTGTTTAACAGAAAAATGAGAAAAGCTATTAGTATGGAACTAGAATTTGTTATAAGTTCCATGTAGGAGTGTATAGAGTGAAGTGTCTTTAATCCTGTGACTTATGGTTTTGAAAAAACTTTATTTGGCCTAGTTTTGCAAAAGTTCTATGTTTCAGAAAATTGCTGGTATGGTACTTTCACAGTATAGCAACAAGTTGATATGATAATCGTGATATAGCCAGAGCACCTTAATTCCTTCCATACAGTGTGAACCCAGCTGGCCGCACACTGCGGATGCTGATGCTGCACATGCCTCTTGGCCCACCGGTTCAGTTCTGTGCTAGCATGCAAAGAGTGAGGATTCATCATTTGACACGTATTTTTTAACACTTCTGCAAACCTGAACCACTCACCACTCTGCACAAGCATCCAGCAAGTTCTACTACTACAAGTGAATTGCCAAGAGGGTAAGGAAGACCTTCACCTTGGAGGAAAAGTTCAAGATACTGAATGTATTTGGGTATGGATTTAGCGCTTCAGCAGTTCCCCTTTGTTATGGCAATGAGAAAAAAAAATGCTAATCTACTAAAACCTTTTCTCAGTCACTGATTTTGAAGATGCCAGTACATCTCAGAACCCCTTTATATATGAAAATGGAGGATGCCCTGAAAA
The DNA here is from genome assembly GCA_032273605.1 of Panulirus laevicauda. Classification (NCBI taxonomy): domain Eukaryota; kingdom Metazoa; phylum Arthropoda; class Malacostraca; order Decapoda; family Palinuridae; genus Panulirus; species Panulirus laevicauda. Next base: position 3,919 of record JAUTXX010158659.1, on the reverse strand, counting down.
AATGAATGCAAGAAATGTGGGTGCAGCTGTTTCCTATGACTGGGTGAATGATTAAGAATATAGCCTCTGAAATTCAAGGGGAGTTGATGAAGAAAAAAGGTAAGGCAGTCAGTGAAAGTAGATTTTTTGCTCGTCAGGGCTGGCTTCATAGTTTTATTAGATGTGCTGATTTGAGATATGTGATTCAGTCAGGTGAAGCTGCAATAGCAGATGTAGAGCTGCAGAGTCTGCAATAGTGTAACTCATCAACAATCATAGAGGAGAAATGTTACATACCAGA
>JAUTXX010158550.1:0-15593 GCA_032273605.1 Panulirus laevicauda | reverse complement strand
CAGAATGTCTCATCTCAACCATTAGACCAACATAACCACATAGATGTTGTCTATACATCTTTCACACATGAAGCCATTTATCACATTTAAAGTTAGTACTTACAAGATCCCATCCCACTTTTGTTCCCACTGCCTTTAAACAGCATTACATATGCATTCTGCCATACCTCAGGCACCTCACCATGATCAATACATACTGTGAAAAAGACTAATTAACCAATCAACAATACAGACATCCTCTTTTCAAAACAAAACTCAAAGGCAATACCATCCATCCAAGGTGCCTTGCCAAATTTCATCTTACACAAGGCTTTCACCATCCTTTCTTCACCAAATCACTTTCCACGACTCTCACTCAGCATACCTCCTTGACCTAATAACCCTACATCTGCCATCACTAAAAAGACATTGGAAAAAAATCCACAAATGCTTGGCAAAGGAGTCTAAAATAATATTAAATGTAGCTCTCAGATGATTAAGAAACATGCAGGAAGTTGGATAAGTGTTTGATTTAAAGGCTGCTGTGCCCGTTCTGTCTCGGATATATATATATACATATATATAAAAGAAAAGTACAAGGCATTTATGGAGCTCAAGAAATCACATGATAGGGCTGTAGGTCTTACAAATACATATTGTGGAAGGAAAGCTACCAGAAGCAGTGGAAAGTTTTTATCAAGGATGTAAGGCATGTGTACAAGTCGGAAGAAAAAGTTGTTCCTGGTGAAGGATGGTCTGCAGCAGGGGTGTATGTCACCATGGGTTTAATCTGTCTACATATTGGGTTGTGAAGGAGATAAATGCATGGGTCTTGGTGAGACTGAGAGGGGTGAAGGAAATAAGTCAACTGTTGTTTACTGATGACACAGCACAGGTGGCAGATTCAAGTGAGAAACTGCAAAAGTTGGTGACAGTTTGAATGTGTGAGAGGAGGAAGCAGAGTAAATGTGAATAAAACTAAATCAATCAGGTTTAGCAATGCAGAGGGCCTGGTTAGTTGTGGAATGAGTTTTAATGAAGAAAATTTGGGAGTGAAGTATTTCAAATATCTGGGTTTGAACATAGCAGTAAATGGAACCAAGGAGGGAGGAGTGTCTTTGGGTAGGCGAGTAGATAAATGTTCTGGAAGCATTGAGGAATGTGTGGAAAGGGAAGTCATTATCTGAGAGGGCAAATATAGATGTTACTTTTCTAGGATACAGCATAAGATGACTGCAATCAACTTTCACAAGAAAATTTTTAATAACAAAATCGCACCTTTAGTTCTTTTACTTCTTTTTCTGCTCCAGGTATGCGGTAAATCCCTACTTCACTGAGCCCACGGTTCTCTACCTCATTGGTACAATGAACAACTAAAGCAGGTACCATAGGGGGAATGCGTGGTGTGTAGTCTGCAATAACACCCTGAAATACATATGCATAGTAAATGGAAAGACTCTATAACAGGATTATGGCATTATGAAAATAAGATACATAAATCATTACATTCTACATCCAGTGTCCTATCTCCAATCAAAATGTGTCCTATCTCTAATCAAAATGAGGTAATAATAACCAAAGTCCTCTGATGTACGGTGTTTTCAGATAATACAGGCAATGAAATAATTTCTGTATGTCACATATCAACACCATTAGGACATGGGATGATATCAATCATAAAAAGAGCAAGTTGACATAGAGAATACCTTCATCCAAACACACCTCATTAATGTGACATGCATTGCTACTCTGCAAGAATCTTTAAGGTCTCTTGCAATAATTTTGCTTTAACATTTCACAGCAAAACTCTGGTTTTATCAAATTCCACCCGCTTGTGGCTTTGTTGAAAATGGAAAAAATCACCATCAAAGAGGTTGTATCCTTGGAGTACAATCTCATCTAAACATGTAAGCGGTTTACACCCTTTATCTTTCCTGAAATGATATTGCTCCTACCCAAACAGTTGTTCCAAGCATAACACCAGCTTCTCATTCACTAGTCTCCCACACAGTTTATCAGGTACACTAAAAAAAATTTTATCTTACTAATGCTAAGATTAATTTTTCTTCTAATGCATCTCTACGAGGGATATACGTGATGAACAGCCATCACCCTCTTCCTTGAGAAACTTGAAAGCAACTCATACAAATGTGATGCTTTCTTCAATTCTATTTTCACAGTCTCCTCTCTTTTTAGCAGCTAATCTGCCATTACTCCATCACTTTATTGCAAATATCTCATATTCTCCACCATATCTTCTTACAGATTTAAAAGTCCTCCAAAAGTAAGTGAAAAACTCTTCTCTTTCATGTCTGTCTCTCTTACTACTTCCTAAAAACTCTCCGCAGTGTTGCCCTATTTGTTCACTTGTTCCCCTTAAGCCGTTTACTTCCTTCCAAAAATTCTTTAATTCACCCTGAAATTCATTAAAGCTCTCTAACCCAATCTCTCATTTACCTTCTTTTACAACTCTTGTCACTCTCTTTCAAATTCCTGCCAATTTCTGTAGTACTCCTCTAAATCACATGCTCCTTTGCCTTCAGATATCATCTGTACTCCTTCCCTTTCTCTTTCACAGATAACTTTACTTGATCATTCCACCAATCACTGCCATTTCTAAAATATCCACTTCCCATCTTTTGCATGCCATTCAATTCACCTGCACATCTAAGCCCTGCTTCCATATGTACCTTCCACTCCCTTAATTTTGCTTAATCACACTCTCATTCCTCAAACAATATCTGCACAGAAACTTTTCCTAGCTGACAAACTTTCAATCATACATCATTCCTTCTTTTCCTAAATCCACAACTAATTTTCACACTTGCCTTCCACAAGAAATGACCAAACATTCAATTTGCCACCCTTCTCAGCAAGTTTCCATTTGTCAACTTCTCCTTTGCATACATATCAATTAATACACAATTCACAAACTCCCATCAACCCTCAAAACCACTCACCTTCATACATGCAGTTTTCTTGAATGATATTTTGTATTCCCTATCACTATTCCCCTTTCAGCACATAACTCAAAAAGCTTTTCCTGAATTTCATTTGCAATCCAGGGATACCATGTGTCCCAATTACACCTGCTATCATCATAATCACAGCTGAATGGCTTTCACAATTTCAAATGAAGGTTCTAATCATGTTTACGGGCAACACTGCAAAATAAAAATTAATCACTCACCAGCTGGCCCTTAGCAGTTGGAGTGTTTGCTGTCGGGACACAAGGAAGAGGAACAGACTCTCGACATTCAGGATGGCAAGTAGCTCGACAATCACGGCACTTTAATGCAATCTTACCGAACTTGATTCTGCAAGCAAAGGAAATACATTGTAACAGATGATGAACCATAAAACGTGAATAACACAAACAGGCTTCCCTTCTTACATTCTGCTTAGTGATATTCAAACAAAATCTTCTTGCATTAAAATCAAGTTCCCTTAGTTGTGTATGTCTTTCCATTCCCTATGATCAATCAGCTGTTCTTGGAACCCTTTCTAATACTTTATGTAATATTCACTTCACTGGTCTTAATTTTCCTTATGTTCCATTGCTTAGTCCTGTAATTATCATTTCATGTCAAGTGGACAGAGTTTTACACTTGTGTTTCTCCATCTCTCAACCCTGTCTACAAGTAGTATGTCTCTTACTCTTACGTGTATATACACAAATACACTCCACCCAAAGCCAAGTACCTATTCATTGAACAACCCTGAGGGGAGGATGAAGAGCTGGGTTGGATGTGGCCAATTACAATGCCCAGGATTTGAACCCATGCACACAGACCCACAATGACTTCTGATTAGTAATGCTAACCGCTAAATCATAGGGGCTCTATCTGGAGATTTTTTTTAATCACTCTGGAATAATTCCAATCTTTTTTTTTCAAACTACAGTTAAGCCAAATAATACTTTAAAAATCCCTGTTACGTGCTCTTTGTACTCCTTAACCAAAAGGAAAAAAGGCGCTGCTCAGTAAAAATCAATTTGGTTCAACAATCTTAAAAAGATTACTGGTTCATAAACAAAGGAAAAATAATTCCTTACGGGGAGAATACAGAAATGAAAGGAGAGGTGGCACACCTCAGCTGAATAAACAATTACCAGCCTTGATAATACAACATTCAATGTGATGGCAACAGATCACTCAATACTCAAGCCTGATGCAGAACTTACTTTGCTCCGATAGAGATTTTCTCATATGATTTTAATATTATGCATGCTAAGTTTAATGCAAAAAGGGTCCCACAGAATACTGAAAACAAAATTCCAGGTCTTTTCCATTATCTTAGTATAAACTTCATGACCAAAAAACATAGGAATCTTCTTCCTGATCACAAAATCTTCATTTGCAACATTAGAAATCCCAGATTTCTATCTTATACAATAACCAACATTCTAAAAAATTTAACTAATCTTAATGTATATCATATGAAGCATCATAGAAAGTGTTTAGTGTTACATTAATACAAAAAACTGAGGTCTAATCACAACACCGCAGACTAGCTAATGGCAAGGCACCTCATCCCCTAATGTTGACTTTGCTCCCGTTACCACACTACAATGGATGAAAGTGTAATCACATCCCCAAAACAAACCTAATAACTGGACTCACCGTTTACTACAAGGTTGACAATGTTCACTTTTATATATTGTTTTTGTATAAAAGGCATGTGATCTTGTATTCAACTTGCTTGCAGAACAGTTACGCACAACAGGCGTAATAGGTGTGCGTGTTGGTGTAGCATAGGGCGTAACAGGACCCTGTTAAAATAAAAAGGATAAGACAATTACACAATGATCACAACTTGACGTCAATTCAGTGCAACTTGTTCGGGAGTATGATTTGCTGTTTCTAAAGTAAAGTATTTTCAAGTATGATATCCTAAATTATGGTGTCCCATAGTGTGCTAGAATGTTATTCCATCCACAAATGCTTCACTCCCCAAAGTGAACTAGCACTACCATCTTGGAAAAATCTCATCACAGATGTTCATAGGTATCTAGGTACCCCAGCAGAAACACCCAGGAACCCCAAAGACCCAGATCAAGGGGCCTAAGGGATGTCCTGGAACTGACTTCTGTGGTGAAGGCCAGGTAGACATGTTGGTCATAACCCACAAACAAGTCACGGCAAATATTTAACACCCTTAAAGTGTAGGGTCATAGTGACCTAATCATCGTTTATGACACTGACTTTAAATGATACTTTAGTTTCAAGTTCCATTTTTTCATACATGTTTCAAGAAGCTTGGACAAGTTCTTTTGCATATCTCTGTTTTTGGCCTTAAGTACAAGTTTACTGAAAAATGATTAGCAAATACAATACTCCATCATCAAATCATATCTATACGTGAAAAATTTAATATAGATATTTCCACAAACAGTTAAGATCTCACCAGATAGCCAGACAAGGAAAGTTTATAAAATGGACACATATTTGACTTTGACCTTAAAGTTCAAAGACATATTGACCTAATTATGGTACATGATACACTGTCTCCAGATGGTTCTTAACTGTTCCAAGTCTAGTGGAGATATCTATACAGATAAAGAACTTACAGTCTAGGAGAGGCTTTAACAGAAAAAGCATAAACTTTAATGTCACTATGAACTAATTATAAATTTCCAGTTTCACAAAGATATTTTCACAAATACGAGAGTTATTGTCCTGAAAATGGAGATGCTTTACCTTAAGGACAATTAATGTTCAAAGTCACAAATACGGATGATATTCAAACACTTTAATGATCAGGGAAATGAATTCAGCAGAAACTGGAGCTTAAGCTGAGGGTGGACCGCATCTAAATGGAACATGTGCATGTTGCTAAGGAAGAGTAAAAAATCTAATAACACCTGTACATAAAGGTATTAACAAAAACTGGACATAAAACTTATTCTATGCAAGACAGCCCGTCAAACTGAAGCCTGAAATATAAGATTCTCTGTCAAAATAAAGCAAGATACAATATTCTGATATTTACCTGTGGTGTTATAGGGTTGGGGAGAAGATGGGGAGAGAAGACAGTGTTGCTGATTAATGGAGTTATAGGTGGCTGAGGTGCCGGACCTTTTGGAGGTTTTTTAGCTGGGCTCCCTTCCCATGATGACTCATCTGAAATTAAATAAAACCTGCATGTGAATATGAATATATCACTGTATGCTTAATTTTAGTATATAAAAAACACTCAAATGAGCCTGTACTGCTCACCAGGCTTCAAACTGTTATGAACAATTCGCATAACTATATACTTAACATACACACACACACACACACACACACACACAAAATGTATATATATCAAACAACTTGTACTCATGTAGTTATGGTTCAAATTTACGACGAGAATTCCTTAAAACAATGGGACTGACAATTTGAAGAAATGACTATTTTCAATGGTGATCAAGGTTGATAAAAACAATAAAAGTTCTAAATGACACAATGATAATCAAATCATAAATATACAGTAGTACTGCTCTCATCAAACAAGCATCAAGGTGACAATTTTCATCCGACTCTGCCAACATCATCCATTCTATATCACAAAATACCCAAAAGCATCCTTCAACACACGCTAAGGTAATGTACTTCTGATTCCTGTTGAATATTTCTCTACATTTTGAGTCATAGGATCCTATTTTGACATTCATTGGTTATACAATTTATTCATAATAATCATGAATTGTGCAGTATTTCTTAGTTTCATGAGGTGTTTTATCAATAAATATTTCTGACTGTCGATCAAAGAAAGTTTCCACTGCACATACAACAGTGTGACACAAGCATGTTTATCTTTCCTGTACATTTCTGCTGTTGGCCACCAATGCATTAAAAGTCTGAGAGCTTAGCAAAATACAAGTCAATTTGGTTTAACAATGACAGTGGTGAAGCTGACATCACTGTCTTTTTTCATACTTTAAGCTTCCATCCTAAACAGCATCAAAAATAAAGTTATAAAGATCTTATCAAACGTAATCCCCTACAGGTTTATTAAAAAGAAAGCATGTGAAAACCAATGGAGAAAATTAGAAAATAGTGTAAAGAATATAATATTGTGTGGCAGACCACCATTCACCATGTCTTATAAACATGAACCGTCAAAAGGGGATTGAGCTCTCCCTTAACTTCTCTCACAGCAAAATAAACTATCACCAGATGTAGATAAGGTTATCCCTTAACTTCTCCCACTGACCAGCATTCACAGGTAACTTAAGGCCTACTCAACTTTAAAATACAGTTCAGTCAGTTACCTCTTTGAATATTCCATGCTAAAAAGCATAAAGATACCTCATAATCAGAGAGATAACGATGTGCAAAAAATGTACATAATTACAGAACCAGAATTTTTCTCTCGGAAAATTCTTTACAAAACATAACAAGAACGATATAGCACTAGAAACTAATTTGCCACCTACCAGAAGAAACTGGCGGAGCAGATGGTTTAACTTCAACCTCAGTGTGAACCTTCTTCAAGTCTTCACCTGTGGTGTAGTATGTAACCTGTGTCTTTACTTCATGGCTGCGCCTTTCCTGTTGATAATCCACAAAGAAAAAAAAAATCAACTATGGTTTCCAGAGTTGTCTGGCATTCACACTACATAATTATATTAATACTTAAAGGGGTGTAAACTGGGACCAGACGATGATTACATGCTTAACTAGGAGGGTCAATAAGAGAATTGCAAGCCAGAACGGGATGGAGAACGATAAAGGAAATATATTTGTTAGAGAAAAATAATTTACGCTAAAATGATAAGGAAATGCTTCAGGAAATACAATCAAGTTAAAAAACTATATATATTCATAGCTCACTTCAAAGTACATTTTAAAAAAATGTGCTTACATTACTCTTTCTATTAGAGAGTCTCTTTTGCCCAGACTTTTCATGACGATCTGGTGAGGACTTGCGTTTATAATTTCGGCCAGACCTGAGGCTAGATTCTTCAAGCTCATCCTCCTCAGTTATGTCCATCTGCGACACATCCAAAATAGTATCTACAATGAAAAAAAAAAATCTTATGTAGCGTTCTCTCATGGAAATGAAAATTCTTGTTTTGTACATATGTACTACATTTCATACCATAAAACTTCAATACACAATATATCCAGAGCACCTTCATTAAATACTCAATACGTCTGAATATACACCTCTTATCTATCTGTTTATATCTCTGATGCCCATTCCCTCCAGGAACACTCAATGGGATGGCCATGGCAAAACTCTATAAGTGGAGTAGTAAACTTATGTGCCTCTTCTTAACATTAACTGTCTCACCCTTAACAGACCACTGGCAAAAGGAAACTCAAGCATATTGTTTCTGGAGGCTCCTACCTCATGTTCCCACCATCAACATCTTGAATGCTTTACACAAGAGTAATAATCATCAAAGATGAATTACATTCATTCTCCCTTAAGCCTATTTACCACTTATCAGCAATACTTTTCAACATTAAAACACAAAAAACAATATAACAAATCCAACTGAAATTGGAAAACCTGAATACTGTTTCAACTATATATTATCATTATTCCATTCCCAAATTAATGAGGTGGATCAGGTACATAAATCCTCCGATGCGTTACTTTCAAACATCCTAAGCTTAAGCGCTGTGGGTTAGAGCGGAACGTACACTTCTTAGTAGTACATGTGCTTATTACTAATTTACTTTTAACACTAAGGTGATTTATCATGTAAAACAGATGTCTCCATTCATATCAAATTCATGCACAAAATGCTTCCATTTCATCTATTTCCTAGTTTGTTATGTGAAACAAATGTCTCCATTCACACCAAATTCGTACACAAAATGCTTCCACTGCATCTATTTCCAAATCAATTCTTTATCATTTTCATATCCCTATCCCTAAGGATAGAAGAGAAAGTACACCTCCTTTGTATTTCCTGTGTTTTTCAGGTGACTATAAAGGGCAGGATTGGGGAGCCAGGAATCTTCCCCTTTTTGTATTTCAGTTTCTGAAAGTTGGAGCAGGAGCCAGGAGAGGACTGCTCATCCTCCTTGAATGTTCAGCCTGGGGTGTCTGAATGTGCATGAACATAACCAAGATCAGAAGGGAGAGACATCTAGCATGTTTGGAGAGAGGAAACTGGATGACCGAGCTCAGAGTAAAACTAAGCTCAAGGGAAAGGGGAATAAACAGTTTAAGTAGTAGTTAGCGTGTGTGAGCTATGGTGATGGCACTTCTCCATGAGGGAGTTGTGGGGATGTGTGATTGTGTGTAAGGATGCGAGACCAAGAGTGATAAGGGCAAAAAAAAAATGAAAAAACAGTTAATTATGAGAGGTGCGTGACTGTTAGCCCTGATTGTTTGAGAGGAACTAAATTAGTATCTGTAATTCTAATGACGAACTAAGTATTAGTAATGGGTGATTTGAATGCAGGAGTGTGTAATGCAACAGTTAAGTGTGTCATTTGGGACCATGAAGTATCCAGTGTGAGTGAAAATGGTGAACCACGTGTGGAGGTGTACTAAGAATGAATGGTGAAAGGGAATCTTTGGTAAAAAATTGGAACATCCATAAGTATACTTCGGGAACTATGGTACATGGAAGAGAAAAACAATTGAGAACACACTGGCCCATGTCTGGGTTATCTGTTTTTGAGCTTTACCTAATACTAAGTGCAGGAGGTAAGGAGAGAACAGTAAGGCTCACTCCCCACCTTCCATTCCCTCTGGTGAGAAGAGTCAGCATAAAAAAGAGGTTACGAAATACTATGCACATTTTTTTGTAAGCCTGCATGGAGTTTGACATAACAGAAGGAAGAAGAAAATCTGTGTAAAATCTTCCTACACTATCCCATCATCTTTGGCACTACAATAAATCATTTTGGCCTGTAATGACAAAAAGGAATCTATTATTCATTTATTTATTATACTTGATTGCCATTTCCTGCATCAGCAAGGTAACACCAGGAAAAAAAATGAAAAATGGCTCATCTACTCATCTATTATTTATCTATTTTGCTTTGTCGCTGTCTCCCGCGTTAGCAAGGTAGTGCAAGGAAACAGACAAAAGGATGGCCCAACCCACCCATATACACAAGTATATACATACATGTCTACACACGCAAATATACATACCTATACATCTCAACGTATACATATATATATATATATACACTTTTTTCTTTTTTCTTTCTTACTATTCGCCATTTCCCGCGATAGCGAGGTAGCGTTAAGAACAGAGGACTGGGCCTTTGAGGGAATATCCTCACCTGGCCCCCTTCTCTGTTCCCTCTTTTGGAAAATTAAAAAAAAAGACGAGAGGGGAGGATTTCCAGCCCCCCGCTCCCTTCCCTTTTAGTTGCCTTCTACGATACGCAGGGAATACGTGGGAAGTATTCTTTCTCCCCTATCCCCAGGGATAACCACACATACTATTACTAATATATTTTTTTTTTCATAATCCTCTTCAGTAAGTTTTTACCTGACACATAAACTAATATCTAATCAGATAATAATAAACATAAGGAAAACCAGAACAAAAATAAAATAACCTTGCACTAACTGTCTCTTTTGCTGCCATGGTTTGAGAGGCCCATGCAGTTAAAGGAATGGGATTCCTTAACCTTGCTAAATATTTCAGTTCTTAATGTACATATTCACACTGAAGAACAACCTGACCAAGTATCTCAAAGAAGCTCCTCAGTTGTTGAGAGCAAAAACTTATAAATCTACGACAGTAATCACACTAAGTGACAGCATAAAACAAGTCCAAGAAGAATAGGACAGTGAAAAGTTAGGGAACTCAAGGCTCAGTGCTGGGACCCTTTGTTCATATGTAGACTCCACAGATAGTTCATAAATGCCTGGAGTTCATCCTTTCTATAACCAGTGACTAAAAATCTGTAAAACCTATGATCAGATTTTTCTCAGAAAAATCTAGAATGAATGGTCAAATAATATACAATATCAATAAAGAGACATCTTTATGAACATCAAAAGCAGTTAAAACAAGAGTTAAGGAAGTTTTACAAACACAAGATGAGTTGATTAAAGTCAAAACTGGAATCTTGAACTAAAAACAATCCTCTTTAACTAGCTTTTTACCCGCTTTTTTTGTTATGGTCTCTGGTTACTCTGATGTTGCATCTCTTGAAAATCTGTTCCATCTTCAATTGATAAAATGGTTCTCTCAGATTTCAGGCATCTTCCAAGAAAAAGAGATTAACTTTTTTTTCTTGCAACTTGTTTCAAGTCAAAATATTCTGCATCTAGGAATCCAGAAATGAAGTGACACTTGCCATTATGTATCCTTACAATAAAGACAATCTGGTTAAACATTTTGTTACAGAATATTGCTGACATTTTCAATGTCATCAGTTGAATATTCATTCTTACAACTGCTTGTTTAATGTAAAAGACTGAAAAACACTCCACCATCAAGACAAAATCTTGTCGCTACCAGGTTGTGGAAGTTAACTCAGGTAGTGTCTTGGGGTACACTAACTCCCAAGATAAAACAAACAACTCAGTTCATATCATAAAAAAAAAAGACAACGATACCCTTACAACCTCCTGTGGGCCAAAAGTGAAAGTAATGACACCACAAACCGATTAGTAAATCCTATAAACAAGCATCTGCTGGCCTTGAGTTTTATATTAATCAATAAAGATGAATCCTCATTGACAAAACTCATTTATTGGGGGTAAAATAGTATCTTAACTCCACAATGGGCAACTGCTCCCTCACATGTTCACATATCTCCATCTGTGGGTGAAAAATAGTAATGACATTCTATAAACTGTTCCACTCTACATATCAAGTCCCAATAACCCCTTAGTGCAATATCATCGGCCTAAAAATAATCTTGAGGAAAAAAAAAAGCAATCTCAGCAAGACTCATAAAAATTCAACAGGATGTAGCATAGCCTGTGATCATACTCTAGTTTGAGATCCATGTGCAAGTAGCTTTATCAAATTTGGTTGAAATCCAAAACAATTATATATTGGTACTTTACAGGAAGAGCAAAAATGGGTATGTTTCAAGAAATAGTGGTTCCAACAATGTTATATGGCAGCGAGGCATGGGCTATAGATAGGGTTGTGCAGACGGGGGTGGATGTGTAGGAACTGAAACATTTGAGGACAATATGTGGTGTGAGGTGGTTTGATCAAGTAAGTACTGAAAGGGTAAGAGGAATGTATGTAATAAAAAAAGTGTGGTTGAGAAAGCAGAAGAAGGTGTGTTGAAATGGTTTGGGCACATGGAGAGAGTGAGTGAGGAAAGATTGACAAAGAGGATATATGTGTCAGAGGTGGAGGGAACAAGGAGAAGCAGGAGACCAATTTGGAGGTGGAAGGATGGAGTGAAAAAGATTTTGAGTGATTAGGGCCTGAACATATAGGAGGATGAAAGGTGTGCAAGGAATAGAGTGAATTGGAACAATGTGGTATACAGGGGTTAGTGAACTGAACCAGGGCGTGTGAAACATCTAGGGTAAACCATGGAAAGGTGTGTGGGGCCTGGATGTGGATAGGTAGCTTTGGTTTCGGTGCATTACACATGACAGCTAGAGACTAAGTGTGAACAAATGTGGCCTTTTTTGTCTGTTTTCCTGTTGCTACCTCACTAAAGCAGGGGGCAGCAATGCTGTTTCCTTTTGGGTGGGATGGCAGTGGAAATGGATTGAAGGCAAGCAAGTATGAATATGTACATGTGTATATATGTATATGTCTGTGTATGTATATATGTATATGTTGATATGTAGATGTATGTATATGTGCATGTATGGGCATTTATGTACATGTATGTGTATGAGTGGATGGGTCATTCTTCGTCTGTTTCCTGGTGCCATCTCACTGGCATGGGAAACAATGATCAAGTATAAATGAATATAAATAAATGAATAAAGTTTAAAACTAGGTCCCACAGAAAATCAGCAAACATATCCCACTTGAAAAGGGCTAAATATATATAAGGCATTGAAATCTTATTCAATTGATTCTTTAGGTAAAAACCAAGGAAATAAATTGGTTTGGTATTGATTCCATCCCTGTTTTGATAGCTGTAAATTAATGTAGATTATCTAATTTTCCTGTAGTTTATGTCTTTATTATGCCATCTTTATTTATCTTTTATGTCTTTTCCCATTATCCGGCTGGATTATAATCAAAACTTCTAAACCTTTTGCATATTTGCATATTACAACATTTTGATCTTTCATAAACACATAGACTCCCACATTTCATGCTTCCCATGCCACTGATCTTTTCCAGCACCTGTTTTCTGAACTGCACTTTACATCTCTCTATCGACATCCTTTTCTTCTCGTAAATATATGTTTCATTACTCCACCCTTGAAAGATTTCAGAATAATGTGTCTTTCTCAAATTCTCATTCTCTACCTTCATCCTATCTCCTGACTTTATATCCACGTTGTGAGAAATTTGTCTCATGCCTTTCTTTTGTTGCAAAATTTTTTCATTTGCATACATTTAAATGAACTACACCATTCTTTACAGCATACTTCAGCACATGTAATGCAACATGTATGACATATTTTCTCATTTACATGCTATTCAAAACTTGACATTTTATTGAGCATCATATGGTACTTGTCACATGTACTCTTCAGTTGTGTATTTCCTAACGACTTTCCATCTGAGATTCATTTATTGTTTATCTTCTTATATTATCTTTCTATCTCACAGACATTTGTGGTGCCCAAAACACAGTTTTACATTTCAGCAGTATTATTGCAGTTTTTAAAGAATGCATCTGCATCATCATACATTGAACTTTATTTCAGAGTTAGTAAACCATAATGTATCCTGTTAATGCAGAATTCTTATCATCATTGATGCAAATATATATTTGAATAAGAATATCAAGACTTATTTTTGGTAGTCATTGCTTTGCTTTTTTAAGGACATAGATACAAAATAAGGAAAGTTTATTGTTTTGTAAATTTGTGTAGATTTTAATCTTTATTCATTTTATCTTGGGTAGATATGCAGGAGTCCATTAATTAGTCAGTTGTTAGATGGGATTACTAGTTTTGTAAATTCAATACAAAAGAGACAAACATGGACTACATTAGAGAAGATGGAAGGTAAACAACCACCTTCTTCTGCACTCTGAATGGCTTTTGACCTACCTCATTAATTGCATTAGTTTAAATAAGTTATCTTTTACATTATTACTGGAATTGTCTCCTGTATTTTTATTATGTTTATTTAGATACTAAAAGTAAATAAATGCTATATAAAATGTGCTTTCCATTGGCACAAATTTTGTTCAATATCATCTCTGGGAAATTACAATGATACAGCTTGTACCTCTTTAATCCGGCAACCTTGGGACCATAGGAAATGCCGGAAAACAGAAATTGACTCTTTAAAGACCTTCGTGTTAACACTCTCACCAGTTACCATCAGCTTCGTTATATGTGTTCTTGCAGCATTGCTGTAGCCAAGAATTGTTACCCTATCTTTGGAATCCTTACCCCAGGATGTAGACTCCTCAATATCTTGGACAAGGGTTTTTCGTGGCATACAGCACCAAAATAGGGAAGATTTGTCTGCATTATACACTTGCTTTGGGGCTATAAGAATTAATTGGACTGCTAATTAGCTCAGCTGCAGTGTAAACAGATTTTGGCACCTTAGCACTGCTAACAGCGCCGCCCTGGTGGCAGACCCACAAACTAATGGCAGAAGATTCAAAATGTGTCGGACCATGGGAGTTGCTGGACCACAGTGCCAAATTAGAGAGGTACAACCTGTATCCCTTCATTTGCTAGTGATTTTATAGTATATAGTATATAACTGTATATAACAGAAATATAAATACCTATGAGATATTCAATTTAGACATTCATCCCAACAAGTAGGCATTAAAGGACTGGTGGGAATACATATTTTAACCATAGAATTTTGCTTGAACTAAAGATGCTCATGTTTATTGGTACATAATCAGACTTCTAGTTTTTCTGTTGGGAAAAAGATAACTTTTAAGCTGAAACGAAGCACCCTTATACAAGCAATAGTCATAAATGTAAAGTTAGTAGGTTTACCAGAATGGCATGTTAACAGTCGATTTTGTTAGTGATTTAGATGGATTGGTATTGTGTCAGAGATATAGATAGATAGATAGATAGATAGCTAGATAGTAATGATTATTCTTGTGCCATTTTGATATAGTAATTTGGTGTATATAGTTGCATTATATAATTTGTAATGAGCAGTTGACATTGGGCATTTTATCTTTTGACTGAAAAGTGTATTGTTTAATTCAACTAGTTGACATTTAGATGTGATCTGTGGTATTATTTAAAAAATTTTGGCATTACTATTGGACTTTGAAATTCTTGAATATTCATTCTCACTATTTTTCTTATCTTGATCCTTTAAAGCTTATGATCATCTCTGACTTGCCTCTCACAACATAGAACTTTATACATTCTATTTATTTATTTATTTATTATACTTTGTCGCTGTCTCCCGCATTAGTGAGGTAGCGCAAGGAAACAGATGAAAGAATGGCCCAACCCACCCACATACATATGTATATACATACACATCCACACACGCACATATACATACCTATACATCTCAACATATACATATATATACACACACA
>JAUTXX010158440.1:0-13259 GCA_032273605.1 Panulirus laevicauda | reverse complement strand
CGACTAAACTGGCTAACCAGTCATCATCAAGTCAGTCATCCTTTTAGCGTGTTAAGTCCGCTTTCCAATCATCAACCGGAGTCAACAAGTCACCAGCAAGTTAGCTAGCCAGAAAGTCATCGACAACAGTCGTACGGCTAATCATCACCACTCGTCAGTCAAGGCCAACTTTTGGTCATTCAGTCATCACTACTCAAAGGGACAGTCATCACCAGTCCTGGGCCACACGTGTTGCGTGCATACCCTATTGTTTGTGGCCACAACTGTTGTTTATGGTCGATTATACCACCAACACGGGACGAAACCAACAAAGAACGGGGTAATGTCTGCCACTCAGCTCCAACAACATGGAGGCCAAAAAAAAAAAGTTGAGAGAGGTCCTTCAACATGCTGTAGTTATTGAGTAATTTCCATTTTTCTGGTCAAAAATAGAAATGAAATAGAGGTTAGAACACGTCCTGAGGAACTAACTGATCATTTTAAGAACGACCAATACTGTGGTTGTCAGTGAGAATCGAACCCGTCGAGCACTGTATAGTACCACCATGGTAGGGACGCCTCCCCACCCAGCCCGCATCACCAGAACCCTTGTAGCCCTCCAAAATGCAGGAGGACCAACATCACCTACCAATTCCTCCTACATATGCAGCACCATCCCCATCCACACCACCATTTTTACTGTGCCTTCTCCAGCGACAAATGCTACGGGTAGCAGTTTCTATACTTGTAACACCTCTTGTATCATCACTGCATCTGTTATATTTCCCTTGTAACGCATCTTGTGTTGCCACTGCATCTATGCTGCTCGCCCTACACCAACTGTACCGTCTTCTGCACCACCATTTTGATTTGCGCCGGTATCACCGCCGGCTTTATTGTGCACCCCATGCTCTTCCTGTGAACGGCCGTGCAAAAGGATTACTGAGGTTACCATCCTTACCTTTCCTCTCGCTACTGAATCATCCTGCCCTCCTTAACTTACCACTTGTGGGTCAAGCGTTAAAGGAGGGAAAAGGGATTCTGGATTACAACAGAGGGAAATGGATTCGATGTTAAATCAAACAGGGAAACTGATCCTCCGTTATGAAGGGAAGATTAAAGGAATCCTCCTACCCTTCCTACCATCCTCAATGTTACAGAATCCTACCATCCTTATATCCCCTGCGCTATGGAATCATCCTACTATCCTTACCTTCCACACTTTTTCGACATCCCTTCCCCACTCGTCTGTGCCTCCCCTCCCCTCACTCTGGCAGGAAACACCAACCATCTTCTCCCCCACTGTGAAGGACCCAGAACTACCTCCTCCCCCTCCGTCTCCACTTGTGGCTCAAGGGTTTCCTGTTCCCACCCCGCTGGCTTCGGCCTCAAGCACCCGTCCGTGGCTACACACGAGGACTTTACGTCTACAGACCATCCCTGACGCCCCTATCGCTGAGGGTAACACTGGAAGATCTTTCATATTGTAACCCTTATAACACTATTAGCTTGCGTACACTTATATTTAAACAACGAACCCCGATACGTCCAAGATAAGTTGATAATTCATTAAACCGTATGGGTAAATTTCTCTGACAAATAAATCGTCAGGTCATAAGAAAAGAGATTGTGTCTGATTCAGAAAGCGTTGAGACCTCATCCCCGAGAAATTACGATAGCACACTTGCTGCTACACTCATGATCTTCTTCCTCTTTTATAATCATCAGTATCATCAAATGATCAGGGTAATAATGATCATTGCCATCATCAATACTGATCACTATTTACTCTCACTGCCACTGATTAATTCTCTTGAAGGCCAGGGGGATAGAATATCTAGGATAATGACAAAAGACGCTATAAAACCTTATTAATCACCCATAGAAACCTTATTAATCACACCATATTAATCACAGAATACATTTTCTAAAGACTAAATGATCTGCAGACGAAACAATGTCACTCTTGCAGTATCAGATAACAGCAAGTACCCCCATCTCATATATCCTTACATCGTAGACAAAAACCGTCCAGACCCGCATCTCCGACCTTGATCTGGCCGATGATAACGGTAGCGGCTGCCGACAACACTAAGAGATTCCTTTATTACCTTCATCCAGTCCCATTGTGGCATGGACGCGCTGCCATCGTCGCCTTCCCAGCCTAGGCCGTCTGTGGGCTGGTCGGCCGGCTGGCGGGATGGACTATCTTCACGTGTACGATCCGTGGTGTGCCCTGGACCGGGTTCCCTGCTGCGTCTCAGGCTCCGTCCTGGGCTACATCCTCTGCTGCGTCCAACCTTCTCCCGGCGGGAGGTCTCCCGAAGGCGAGGTAGGCGATCTTCCGAGGAGCTGCGATTGCCTCTACGGTAGAAGGAATACCCGACTTCCCGTCTACGGAATACATTACCTCCACCTCCCAGCAAGCTAAGGGCGCCGCCCGCAAGGCTGCTGAGGGCTCCTGCCCCCGAGAGGAGTCCGTCCAGTAATCCCACACCATCACGCTCTTTGGCTTTCTTTCTCTTAAGGGCGCGGAGGTTAGGCAGCGTCTGGTAGCGTCGCTCCGTCGACATTGCTCACTCGTTCCTCCGTCTGCTGTTCGATTTGGAAACAGTGGATGTCGAGACCCGTGAAGTCAGGTCATGGCGAGCCGGGGCAGGCAGGCTCACAGCCCCCAAAGACGTGCACTGCTGTTCGCTGTGGACGGCGTCTGTGCCACACTATCCGTTAAAAACAAGCACCAGCTTCAGGCCCTCTTCTGCCAGGCCCATACCCTCCTGACACGTTCTCTGTGCACACAGTTCTGGGTCACTGTCACTCTTGCTCCTCTTCCATGGTCACTCTCAAACCTGTAGTACACTCCATTATATATTTCCCAGGGAGAACTTCACACTAAGCATCGTTCTTCCAGTTCTCCAGAACAGTGAACATGCATTGAACTGTAATATTTCAATACATAAATATTGGAATAGAAATTCACTTGCACATTCAGCACATCTCTACAACAAGGCCAAGTGAAATAATTTCACCTCATGTCTACTAATAAATCTAAAGATATCAACAATGCACTTTTCTTCGTGTGTTCAAACATCGGGCGTACGTTGTTATATGATCAGGCGGTTTTAATGAGCTCATAATAACAAGGTCAGATGCCATTGGTGTCTGAGGACCTTCCTAATCACTTATTTTGTTATAGTCCAACAGAACGTCAGCACGCGTAAACCCCCTGCGTCCACTACTCATGACAGTCGGCCACGAACTGTTACGTCGACGCGTCCCAGCGACAAACACACTGGCGTGCCAGAGCTCTCCACAAAACCAATTTATTAAATGTTTCCTCTCAAGCATCCACACCATAATTCATACAGAATTCTATAACATACTATCAATTATATCATTTCATAAGCAGTTATTGGTGGAGAAAAATATATGGTGATGAGAATGCAAGTTAATTGTACCATGTGGCGACACCTGATAAGTATCCCAGAGTTTCCACGGAAGGCGGGAAAGACGAGAGTAACTTTATTGATACCTCCATGTGGTACTTTTAAAATCTCCGGTATATGGCGAACACGCGGCACACACTATCTTTAAAGCGGATGAAAAGACCGAAGGATATCGGTAAAAGCTGTGGACAAAGGTCGAAGGTGGCCAAGAGAAGTGGAAGGTAACAGAAAAAGTGGAACCAGAGAGGGACCAACACACACTCGGACCAACTCCCCGACATAATGTGTTCCTTCCGCCCTGCTGCTGCTGCTGCTGCTGTCCGGTGCTGATGACCCGTGTTATATTCCCCTTACCTTTGTTCTACGGTAAGACAAATATCAATCAACCCTTTTTTTTCATATTCCAGATATCATCTTACATTTTACAAAGTACAAATACTACTGGAATACAAAGTTTAGGGGTTTATCAGGATATTGTAGAAACAAAGAGCAAGATATCTCCAGTTGGAATGTGAAATTAAGAATGATTTTGTGAACAAAAGAAACTGCCAAGGGCGCAGGAGGCGGGCGACGGCTTAACCAGTATTGTATAACATTAAGTGGGAACGATCAGGGTGCGTTGTGGGTTGCAGCTAACCCAAAGACTTGAGGCTCTTTGATTAATTGATACATTAACAATGAATCCGTGTAATTCAAAGATTACAATTTTTTTAATTGGTACAAATGAGTTGCAGGTACCAGCGTCACTTGCTCCTGGGGTGGGTAGCAAAAAGTCCTCAGGTCATGAAGATTGCTTCCTCTCTTCACTTCTACGTTGAGTTTCACCAGAACCAAAATATTTATATAAGAGGAAAGTGCGTGTCAGGCTCGTGGACGGACGGTGACAAAAAACACGTGAGACAATAGATAAGACATCTCAAGTCCCCTGAGGATCGGTCCTTCCTCAGTTCCTCGTCAACAGGTTGTGGTCAGCCGTGGCAGACCTGTGGTATGTGTGTATGGCTCATCACAGGCATCGCCCCTCTTGTGATGGCAGCCACGTTTGGTTCCTTGTTACTGTACACTGCCTATATTCCCAACCGTACGGGCTCTCATCCACCATCCTATGATCACCCGCCACCCCATGCCTTCACCCACCTCCCGAAAGCCACTATCCGCCAGGCCTCACCCACCGACCGACATCCAGCACCTCTCACCGCCGTTGCAAGTACCACCCGCACATCCACTGTGCCCTCCAACACCGTACCGCCCCTCCTCCTCCTCCTCACCTGCCTTGTTACCTACCCCGCCCTCAGCACACACCCGCCAGCCACCACTCCTATTCGAGCCGGACGTCACCCGCACCACATCCTCACCATCCACTTGCCTCCCACGACTGCTTACTATTCCCTGGTCACCCCTAACTATACACAACCAGACAGACCTCTCCGAGCACCATGACCCACACCAACCACAATTCTAATACGCAGTCAACCTACACTCGACTGAGGTATTCACATCTTCGCCCGTTCGAGTATGAAAGAAAAAAACGGAGATGTTGAAAGTACTTTCACACGCCGACTCGCCGAGCGGCCAAAGATGATTCTGACTCGTCATGTCCCCAGGCGGCCAAAATTTGATAATTGCGACACAGCCGCCGGTATGTTATTACTACATGATGGCCGGACACACAACACGGAACCAGTCCAGACCTCGGCACGTAAGGAGAGCTGATTCACTGGTTTTATCAACTTGAAATCTATTTCTGGTGTTCGTGATATATTACTGTAACTGATCGACAGAATAACTGTATCGTCATTTGTTTCGGAGTTCATGTGTTTACATTCTGTTCTGGACCACACAGTCACCTTCATCCTGCCCTTAATCATCCATGCATGCGGTCAATAACTACTTGCAACTAAGATAAAGGGTGTTGAGCTCCTCGTAACTTCTCACTTCCCTGTGTTGATGCATCGCGCCCACTGTACGCTGCCTCCACCTACCAGTAACAATGCAACCTTCATCCTTGCTATCCCTGAAATGCTTGGCCTATGTACGTATGTCTTGACAAACAAAGATTTTATGAATTGGACATTAAACTAATTCAGATACTAAATACGTCAACCGATTTTCTCTTGTAAAAGTAAAAGGATCTTTAAAAATAACCTTTCGCTAGTCACAGATCATGATGCATGCAAATCAAAATATCAACTTAATTATATGATTCCGTGTTTTAATTGCAACAAGTTTGCTTGGAGACATTTCACTCTGGCATTTTCTTTTTAAGACTAGAAAAAAAAGTTTTAATTTCCTTACGACGTCCAGAGCCAACTCGATCCAGACCAAGCTATCATCGTCATCCAAACTAAGGTACATCATCCATCTCCAACATTATCACCAACATGTCATCCAGTCTCATCACCACCACCACACACCTCCATCACAACCACCATCATCATCATTGAGCCTCAGTTGAGCCACATTTCTCCACCATCACTATAATTACCCAATCTCCAGCAGTGTCAAATGACTATAATCTACCTCCTGCTATACCGTCCACTTCTAGTAATCAACACCATAGTTCTCCATCCACTTCCCCACCACAGTCAGCCGTCTTCATCCATACTGCCCATCTACATGAACACAGTCGTCATCCATCTTTAAACACACCTTTCAATCTTCCTCCACCTGACATCCATAACTCACTATCCCCTATCTACCCATCCACCACACTATCCCTTACCATTGACACCATTACCTTGCCTATCGCCACAACCACCACCTTGACAACAACAATTACCAGTATCACCACCGCAATTTTCACCACAACCTCTATCAATGCAGTCACCAAACCAACAACCATCATCATTATCACCAAACCAACAACCAGCACCATCTCTAATCCAACAACTACCATCAAAAAAGCAATGTCGTCAAAATAACTACAACAGCGACTAGCATCACCAAAGTCATCACGACAACAACCATCACCAAAGTCATCACCACAACAACCATCACAACCACAACCAGTATCATCAGGAGCTTCATGCAGCTTGCTAGCCTACTGAGGTCGAGTTAAACCTATGAGTGTTCCAGTGTACCTTAAGGAGACAGCTGGTCGCCTCTCCTTGGATTAGCAACATGAGGAGCAGGAGTGGTTAGCTGGTCATGTATTAACAACGCTGGTGTCTTATATCCATCATTATCACCATTAGAGGTCAATGAACCATTGATTATTGTCATTACTATTCATTACCATTATCATTATCAGTAGTAGTAGTAGTAGAAGTAGTAATATCAATTCTACTATTAGTATTATCATAGTAGTAGTACCATTATCAATATCATTATGACAATTATCATTATTATTATCATTATCATTATTATCTTTAAGGTTGGAACAAACATTCTCAGACCGTGGCATTGGTGTTTATCACCGCCAGCCATCACCAACACCCACAGCAGCCATCACCATCACCACCAGCCCTTCACCATCACCACCACTACCATCACCACCACAGCCACCGTCACCAGCGTTCTCACTCTCATCACCTTCTCTGCCAGTCCTCAGGTACAATCACCAGACTGCAGGGTCACTGACCCCAGGAAACCTGCTCATCTTGTCTTCTGCATTCTCACATTCAGCCATCACCCAACCAACCTCACCCATATGTCACCCAGCCAACCTCACCCATATATCACTCAGCCACCACCCAGCCAACCTCACCCATACGTCACCCAGCCACTATCCAGCCAACCTCACCCATACGTCACCCAGCCACCACCCAGGCAACCTCATCCATACGTCACCCAGAGGCCAACTATCCACCCATATGACATTCCATCCGACAATAACCTTACCCATGTACTACTCAGCTACCCATGAGTCTCGTCATGGTGTCATCCACGATCCTGTGCCACCTTACCCACAACGACAGACGAACCGACCACTCCCATCCACACACCTATAAATTAACGACAAACTACCACCTCATCCAACTGTCTGGCCACTAACTGTGTCATTGACCAATCCCACACCAGGCCTCTAATACCCAGTCCCTTCCTTACCTTCCTTACGATACTCCAACATCCAATCCACAATCTCCCTGCCTTCCTCCCTCTCTCTCCCTTTCTCTCCCTCTCTAGTTCAACTCCAGTCCCCAGGTGGCGCCTCACTGCCTTGGTATGAGCGGCCTGATCTACCAGGCGCATCTCTATTACCATAATTAACCTCAGATGTGTGTGGTGGGGAGCCACGTCCCCCGCCGTGCTCCAAATGCTCACCTAATGACGGGCGTGCTGGAGGCGGCGACGGTGGCGCCCTTAGAGAAAGCCTTCACGCCACTATTTATTTCCTCATCTTTATTTCACTTCGGATTTTTTCCCCTCCGTAAGGCGCTTGTTAAGCATGCATGTTGGAGACATATCATGAACACTGTTAATAGTGAAAATACTCGAATATAAGGGCAGCTTCCGATCCTTATCTAGGAATAGCGTCCGAAACATTCACGTGACTGAAGAGTGATTGGCAGGCATTCAATTTCAGTCGCACTTTAAGGATAAGATATAAAGATACAGAACAAACTAAAACGGCCAATCACCAAGGCTTCCGAACTGACACTTAAATCCCATGAAAAGCCGCTGGAGTCTCTCCCGACTCCCCGACCCATGTAAATGACCATAAGTTATCTACCTCAGGAGAGAGAAGGTCAAGTGTTGGTAAGATAAAGATACTCAGAATCATCAAAGGCTTCGAAATTATTGATCTAAGGAACTCTCTATGACTACATTAATCGGATTTCATCCGTAGCACTGAATACAAACTCGAGGGCAAACGTTACACACGGTTAAAAATAGACTTTATGAATACTTCGCTTCAAGTCCAAGACTAACAGTCTTGCGTCGCCGTCGTTATCAAGTTTAAAAGTCAGTTCTGTTTAATAATTTGTTTGCGTTTTTTTTCTCTTACCGAACTAATCTGTTTCTGATCTCGTATACTATCACACACAACCTCTAAAGGATTCAGTGGTACGTTGTTGTATGCATTCCTTTGGGTCTGTTTGAGATCTCTTGTGTTGTTTATAGACTCAAAAGGACTCATTGGTCTGTTGTAGTCTGCAATTCCTCTGTGGAACTACTTCTTCTGGTGCCCCTTAAGACGCCCATAGATACTGGAATCTTTACAAAGAAGACATTACTGGTAACCACCCCAGAGAACAAGAACCACTTGTGCCCCACACCTCCCCGATCTCACGCTGGCTACGGTAGGCAAGAATCGCCCTGCAACTCGATCTGAGACTTAATACGTGACTCCAGCGTGTCGCAAACTCTCAACAACACATATTTATCAGTTTGGGAGTTGAGACGGAATCAAAACTACCAAGAAAAAACTATACATCAACTTCAATACTTACCTTCTAGTCAGCTCTTACTGCTAATACTGAAACAGACGATCCAAAGGTTCACATACCTGAGGAAGACAGAAGAATATCGTATTAGTAACATACAACACCGTATGTCCTGAAAAAAAGAACAAAAAACTGGATGATACTGAATGCCAAGCAGATGGTGTTACCTGCGGCTTTGTCTTATCTATACATCGTGTAATGGGATCTGTCTCATCCCTTCTTGATGAGATCTATAGAGGGAGTAATGGCTGCCCCTCCTCACTCCTAACCACTCCAGTCCCAACCACGACGATCCACCAACCACATCTTACCCCCCCCCTTTACCCCCCGAAAAAAACGTAATTTTATTAAACTTTGATGTTTAAAGAGGACTTAAGACGGTCGTTGCAAATTTGTCGTTGAGTTAACGTAGATTTAATGAACATTGCCCTAAACTGTGGCCAAGTAGTGACCCAAAAGAAGTGTTTTTAAGGGTAACCTACTGTTCTAAAAATTAATCTATAATGGACAACTCGCAAGTTTGGTATAGTGTGGGTCACACAAGAAGACATCTGGCTGATATATGGCAAAATATTGCCTTGACTCCCCAATCAGTATGACTTATAGCGACCTTTGACCTCTGCTGAATCACAGAAACGGCACATATCACTAGATCATCGTGTGACTTGTGTGCGGCTTGTGTTTAGCCTCACTCAATTGAGACGGTCAGGAAGAACCAACCTCCAGCCGCGTTCTTGACGAGGCACATCGTCCACCCCCACAGTTACTTCTTTAACCTAGTATGTATGTATACCCTATATGATTAACCTAACCTAACCTAACCTAACCTAACCTAACCTAACCTAACCTAACCTAACCTAACCTAACCTAGTATGTCTGTATACCCTATATGATTAACCTAACGTTAACTTACAGCATTTATTTTCTTTCAGCCTTGACGTTGTTGCTGAGGATCCTGGGTCCCGTCCTCGGCTTCCTGATTGGGGGAAAATGTCTGTCGATGTGGATCGACCCATCAGAGAGTCCTAACCTCACTAGGAAAGATCCTCGATGGCTCGGTGCCTGGTGGTTAGGTAAGACACCTCAAGAAGGACACGTGAGAAATTCTGTTCATTAGTGTGAGTTCCATTTTCAAGTTCTGCGGGAGTGTGCTTTTGTACGGAGTCAGGAGAGCACATAACCAGGAAAGATCACGGCGATGTTAGTTGCCTGGGGGTATAGGTACGCCTTGTAAACATTGCAAAGCGTTATTCACAATGGTTCACAGTAAGACTTATTTATAGTACTAGTAAGAAAGTGTACGGTATGAAGCTTTGATTGTCGGGCTAAATTTTCTTATGAAGTTTTGACCTTCTATAAGCAAACAGTTTTCACTGGCACTTAAAGAACGAATTTAGTTTTCCATTGTAACCACCAGATTGTCATTAGAAGTCAAAGGAATATTGGATTTGAGTAGTAATTCTGTCAAAATAGTTTCAAGTCCTTCTAGCTTCTTTCATAGTGTTACACGTATTCTCTGATGTGACCTGTATTTTCTACTGCCCTGTTTTGTATAGAGATATTAGTCTGTTTCCTTGTAACTGCACTTAATTCAACACGGGAATGGAAAACAGTTATACCTGTTCGGTGTACTGTAGTAATCGACTGTGGGCAGGTTCATTAATCATCATCTATAGAAAGTAAATATAAAATTGAAAATAAATGATTAATAGTAATACTAGAGAGCCCTTATGGTTGTAAATGGCTGTAATTTCCTCTATCTTATCACATCAGTCAACACCAGTAGTATCGTTAACATAGTTGCAGACGAACACTTCAAGAGTTTACTTGGCCAGTAATCTCCCCAGAGCGGTTTCACTTACCGTATGTGACTGATAGACTACGAGGAAAATATTTCTCACACGACCAAATTCTGGTCCAAATATTTCAGTTGCTAGTTATGGTTGTACTCTCTCCTTCGTATATTTCAGGGCAAAGAAAGGGCGTTTGCTTAGCATCATCAAGGAATCTGAGCTTTTGTGAGGCGTAGTTTAGGATGGAGTGGATAACTTCTCTGTCGAGGATACTAAGGGATGGTTTCATTCAAATCTGTTGCCGGTATATTATAAACACAATTCTCCTACCGTTCCAGGTTACTTGTTTATTGGCTGCTGTCTCGTCCTCGTAGGCAGCCTCTTCTTCCTCTTCCCCCGCAAGCTTCCTTCTACGCTGACGAGGGTGGCGAAGAGGGTGGTGAGGCAGGCTAACAAGGACGAGAAGGAGGGAAGCAAGCGGGGTGTGGAGTACTTCGCCTCCCTGGCCAAGACCAAGAAGCAACACGACAAACCAAGCTTAGCTAGTGAGTGTTGCTATATCGTGGATAAGAACTTATGGCAACCAAATGAATATGTGGTCCCATTATATGATACTTGCTGTACGGCCGGAGACTGAAATGCTTACCGCTTCATAAGCCTGCCTCATGAGGGTCTTATGCCTTAAGGCAAAACGTGTAGACTGACAGTATATTCCCATAGCTAGTATAACATTTGTTGATATAAACTTAGCGTAAGGTCAGTGCTTTATCTGTACTCTGACATAAATTGATAATGATTCAGTTCACGACTTGATATGGAGCGTGTTGAAGTATTTGTTGATGGCACATATGGAACGACTTATGAATTCGGTGATCTTGTGTCAGTTATGATAAGCCAAGGCTTGATAATACAGCAGTAATTTGTTGCAGTTGCAATACTTAGAGAATAAATGGGAATGAATAACTACGTAACAGATTGATAAATCGAATGTTTTCCTCTGCCTGTTGTTGGCGCCGGTATAGTTTTACTGAACTTTGTCGTCCGCTCAGCGCTGTGTCTTCCTCAGGATCTGGTTTTGATTTAAGACAGATTTTACGCAAAGGTGGAAACATTCATTTTCTTGCTGTTCGAAAGAGTTTCTAGCATTATGATTAATCTTGACTGATATTCAAGAACATGAGTTTGTTCATGCGTCTTCTGAGCTGCAAATCGAGTAAAAAGACTCGAGCACAAATGAGATTATGTTATGTTTGATCTTATGGATGAGTTTCCAGATCACCACACAATGGGACCAAAATGTGTGGATGCAGTTACAAAAGCATTCATGATACGTTAAGTCAGCTTGCAATATCATATACCTATCCGTCTACTCAAATGTAAGTACATGAAATAGGCTGGCAACGTATGTTGAACGCCATCTGTATTATGAATTTGACAGGTGCGCACAACCATCTCCAGTCAGGATATCACGTCCGATGCAGTCAGATCCCAATCAACATTTGTTCAAACGAAACATTACTTAAAGATGGAACTAATGAGAAGTGTTGGTTTCCATATTCAACTCCATATGGCAAACTGCGGTCTAAAAGCTATGTATCATTTTTGATAGAGTAATTCTGTGGAACGTCGCAATACATACATTGTATAATGGCCTTCGTAAACAACCGATAAATATAAAACGTGAATATTCACTGTACGATAATCTGAAGTATTGTTATTATTAAAGTATTTTGGTTGCAATAGATTTTGGGTGAAGAAAACTGTGTAAAACTGTATAACTCTAGAAGACATGAACAAATCGTGTAGGAAATTATCAACGTGGATTTGTGAATTTTGCTGTGTACGAAATTTCTGTGTATTTAGCCGTTGGTTAGTATACTTCTTGATGCGCTAGTTACAAAGTTCCATGATGTAAAGTACGAAAGAAACGTCATTAATACCTACTTGCCATCATAACTACATACCAACTGTCTACGTATTGTGCTATATGGTTCTGTGTCCATTCCATATTGTCATGTGTCTGCACCCTTGACGTATTGACTAGAAAATGGACAGAATTGATGTGTAAAAACATTTTATTGATTCAGTTAGAATTAGATTTCACTGCCAGAGAATTCAGTGGTTTTTTTTTCTCTATAAGGAATGTATATTGATCCGCGCATTTTACACGTTATCAGGGACGAACAGCGAGTTGAAATACTCTTCCCTTCACGGGATTAGACTTAACCTAATCTCCCCTGAACTTGGGCGTTTGTTGGGGAAATTCCTGACAGCGCTTTGCCTGTACTGTATCCCGTCCATTACTCTTTTTGTCTGCAGACCTCATGAAGGCCCTCAAGCGACTCTTCACCAACAAGGTGTGGATGGGCTACGTCTTCAACACGATCTTCGCCGTCCTGGCCTTCTCTGGGTACTGGAACTTCAAACCGAAGTACCTGGAAAACCAGTTCCGTAAGAGTGCCGCCGAAGCCAGCTATTACACAGGTGAAATCGATACTCAGTACCTTCATTAATGTACTGCTCAACACCAAGGCAAACACTACTGACTTTCAAAGCTTCCACTGATAGAGCAAGTTAGATCGTCCTTAACATATTAATGGCATAGTTAACTTACATATCCTAGTGTTATGATGGATTGTTTTGGTAAGTTGAGG
>JAUTXX010158439.1:0-26376 GCA_032273605.1 Panulirus laevicauda | reverse complement strand
GTCGCTACGTGCTAATTGGATCGGTCGGTTGGGTTGGTTCGTGTGTGTGTGAAGGGGGGAGGAGGAGGAGGAGGAGGAGGAGGAGGAGGAGGAGGAGGAGGAGGAGGAGGGGTGTTTGAAGCTTAAGCGTGGCGGCAGCAGCAGCAGCAGCAGCTTGTGAGGTTTATATGCTGGGAGTCATCATTCCTCACTGGTCAAAAAAAGAAAAAAGAAAAAAAAAGCTTTTTTTTTTCCCTCCATATAAAAAAAATTTGCTTTTATAATCTCTTAAAAACCCTCGCCATGGTTTACCTCACCTGCAGCCTGACAGTGTTTCCAAAAATCTATTATTATTTATTATCATTAAATATGAAGGTTACTTAATCAGTGATATTAATGAATACGTATTAAATGTCATTTATCCGTATAATGAGTTTTACATAAAGTGATTACTACATTACTTAATAATTTAGATTATATCAGTGATGATTTACGGTACAAAAATTTTTTCTAGCAATAACAACTTTTAAATACTTTAATTACCGGACTGTACAAAATATAGTCCCCTCTCTTGCATCAATTGCCAGCGTTCTTATATGAGGGAGTAAGCGACCTTGCACTTGATAACTCTTTGCAAATAAGAATCGTAAAACTCTATCAAAAATCTTTTGGTCGCGATCTTTTGTAAAAAAAGAAAAAAAGTCATAGGGTCACCAATAACGTAAGGTTCCATACGTCTCTCTCTCTCTCTCTCTCTCTCTCTCTCTCTCTCTCTCTCTCTCTCTCTCTCTGGGGTAGTACATGATACCCAAGTACCATCGAATGAGGACAAACTGGACGAGACAATACCCAATCATGCCCACCTCATTATACAAAGACTCGATAACCTGGATAAGATAACCCCGAGCGATAGATAGGAGGAGAGACGTGGCCTGGAAATGTCAGTGGTGTTAGCGTCTGAGAATTACCCACGGTTCGAGGAGTGAGTGACACACACACACACTCTCTCAAAGGGTCACCACCACCAACCCACCAACCCACCTTCACCCACACCACCACCACCACCAGTGCTGGAACTGCAAAGAGGAACCGAAGTGAGGGGAGAGGGAAGGGGGGACATATATTTCACGCTATGCTGAGGCTACAACGGTTATGCTACCCACATAAGGGGAGAGAGTTCTCTGGAAGTGAGGCCCGCTTGGCTGGGACCATGGATATGCCCCGACAATAAGTCTATTACATGATAAGTAACACGATATGATCGGTACTTATAACGAATGACGTAGGGCGGAAGGAAGAGGAAAAAAAAGAAGAGAATGTATTGCATAAGAAGCAAACGTTTGTGTATCTAAAGTTGTAAATATATTTTGCATAATGCAATGGAGACCAGAACATCCAATAGAGATCAAATTTAGGCCTGACGAAAGGAGTGAGGACTCTTAAAAATACATTAATAATGATGGTTACTAAGGACGGATAGGGCAATACAGTGTGGTATATATATATATGGCCATGAGACACTTCTACAAGAATGTAGTAAAATCACAGCACACACTGCCAGGACGAATACCCTGTGACTTATAGATGCACAGTGAGGAAGCTGTTTGTATGGGAAGGATGCTTAAAAAAAAAAAGGAAATTCTTATGCCGCTAAGAGATAAGAGAAAAAAATAAATTGATGCCGCTAAGAGATAAGAGAACAAAAACAATGTATTTGGAAGACTGATTCTGGGTACTGAGGATGGGTTGAACTTCGCCTTCCACTAGTCAACTTGGGCAAACCGTTAAAACTCGGGGATAGACAATTCTAATCTTAATTACTCTCCCGGAGCTACAATAATCTGTGTGCCTTTTAGTACCTTCTTAGCTAGGCTGGCCCTGCATTACACCTTTCCTGTTATAGATGACACCGAAATATCAAATATTCTACGCCAACTCCTGTACCTTTTCAGTCATGATCTTTTAAGATCTCATTTACATTCATAGCAATCATGGTTAATCCTCCAGTAGATGTCGAACACGCTCGCACTTCACGTAGTGAGACGCTAAATCACAATCATGACTTGTAAACTGGACACTGTTACTGAAGCAGCGTAGAGAAAAAAAGAAACTCTCAAAGCTTGACACAGCAGGTCAGTTTCTCACTCATCTGTGCCCCCGGCGCTGTGTCACCTGTATGCAGCAACGGACTCAACTCCTAAGCTCACCCTCCCCCCTTTCAAAGATTTAGCCCTCCCTCCAAAACCCTCGTAATCACCTCCATCGCCATCCCATTCATGAACAGATTATAAACAGCCATGGTGGCATCGCATCCCCCTGCCGCAGACGAACTTTCACCTGGAACCACTTACCCTCCTCTCCTCCTCCTCGCACACACGCCTTACTCTTTTAACGGAAACTCCTTACTGCTTTTAATAGCTTTCCTCCCACACCATCAACTCGCAATTCCCTCCACAATGCATCTCTATTATTCCTATCGAATGGAATTAGTTTACGGTGTTTCAACACACACACACACACACATCGCTACTCCCTGAGTCGTGCGTCAAGTTGGTTTTAATGGTGTCTTGCAGCGCGTCTCCACCGTGGGATAAAAAACGTTATCGATAGCAGCAATCAACTTCTCCAGCAGGATCGGTGCTGGCACCACCTCAAGATTAATTGCCAATTAAGATCACTGAAGAACAGAGAATTAAACATCCCACTACAAGTAGAACACTGCTGACCTACCGACATGATACAAAAAAGTATATATATATATATGTGTGTGTGTGTGTGTGTGTGTGTGTGTGTGTGTATGTAATTCGAAATTAATGAAAATAACACAAACATAAATCCGCTGACTGTTAACAACACCGTGAGACCTTGAGTCACTTCTCATAACAATCCCTACTGACAAGGTGTTGTGGGAGGGACATTTCTACTCCCATCCCCCCACGATGTGAAGACCAAGCCAAGTGTTTAGCATACTATGTGAAGACAGAGTGAGTGCTAATTAATGGCCATCAGGCACCGTCCTGCGCACCAATCAGTGGTCCATTGTCAAGGTCTTCCACACTCGTCAGTGGCCCCTCTGGCATTATCTAGTTTACCACCAATCAGCGGCCTCCTCCTGCTTGGGACAGAGGCTACCATCAAAGGAGGGTCGAGGATGTCTAACAAGATGACAAAGGAACGCTGACCCGCCTTACCCACAGGAACAGACCCTCACACACACACACACACACACACACACACACACACACACACACACACACACACAGTCCCTGGACAACCTGCCCTTGGAGTCTCCCTGGAGGACCGTAACAAGCAATCTCGTCATGATATTTGTTGGTAAATACTTGTAAGTCAAAAGGTTAATTTCAGAGCCTAAACCACGACATCTTTTCTTCTTTGTGGGCGGAGTAATGGGAAACTTAATGAAATGTTTGAGATAGTGTAATAAACTGTTGTTTTAAAACGTAATGAAATTCACTACCACAAAAAAAAGATGCCTTTTGCTTTAGCCTGCATCAAAAGAACAGCTACATTATCTACATTTATCTTTATAAGTGGCAATAGAATAAGAAAAAACTTAACGGTGCAAATATCTTCAAGAATTAAACATAAATTTATAGAATATGAGACATTTGATTCAAGGATCTTAATTATCTTCTTGTAAGTCCTTGTTGATAGAGAACTGACTATCACAGAGACAATTTCTGAGTCCATGATTTGTTTTCAAGGTAGCTATCTCCTGTACGCTACACACGCTTACATATACACCAGCCCTCACGGGAAGATAAACAGCTGGGGTGGCTGCAGGTAGACTGCCACGCCAAAGTTTCGAACTCAGGTGGTTCTCTGTGTGACACGTGGTCAGCAACGCTAAACACTAAACCTCAAAAGCCCATTTCGGTCGGAGTCAGTTCTTGTCAGGAACAGAACCTAACCAAAGGCTTGCATCTTTCATAAATATCTTGAAAAACATTCACTAAGAGTCTTCATATTCCACATATTTGTAGAAGTATTTACACGAAAGGTTTGCATATTTACGAAGCTTTCTAGATGTGTTACTTTAGCTACAATGGAGAGCTTCTCAGTCTAGTATATATTGTGATATCACGAAATATAGTTGAGCGATATAATGACATTGGTATCTTGGTAAGTCTGTGTATGTTTATATGTGTAGGTGTGTATCTGTGTGTGTTTGTGTGTCTATGTATGTTCGTTTTTATGTGTACATAAGTTGTTCTATCCGGCAAACAGGGGACTGGCAGTTACACATATAACACTAAGTCTTGAATGAGGAACAGGTTGGGAAACGACTCGTGATGCTTCTCGGGGAAATGATGTAAGGAGCATTATATAAATAATGAAATCCTCTTAAAAGTACAGGCAATAAAACCTACAAGGATGGAGTACAAACAATGGATCGTAGGCGGGAAGTATTCGATAGTTCAGAAACCTTGCGATAAATAGGCAAGTGCAGGAATTAAATCACAGTTTACCTAAGAAGTTAAAGATGTGGTCGTTAAACTACAAACTGATCTTTACACTGAGTCAACTTTTACAGGGAAGGTTTCATTCAGAGGATTGGAAGTTAGCCAACGTAACACCAATAGACGTGAATAACAATAATACAATACGTTCCCACCTGAAACTTACCAACCAGTCACTACACAGGTCGTGGCTTGGTAAACCTATGGACACTAGCATACGAGACAATAGTGTGAATCATCCACTTGATTAATGGTTCTCAGCATGGCGTTGGACGTGATGCCAGGTTTCACGTTCCTGGGCCACTCCCTGTGGTAAGATTGGCGTGAGACCAGTTCAGGCGACAGGTACAGAGCCCCATCCTACAGCAGGGTGCAGCAGAGGTACGGTAGGTAGTGTTCACCGTGACTAATGGTGGTAATAGCGGTCGTGGCCAGGATGAAACCGACGTTGGCCACCAGGATAGCACGGTAAGCGGTCTCATGCTCTGGTCTAGACAGCACGCGTGGACAGCAGTAACACAGAGTTTCGGAGCGAGGTCCGTCATGTGGGAAGCACAACCTGTACACTTGTCCAGATGACTCGCCCTACAGATACAAGGAGGCTCCATCAAACTACATGTCACCAAGAGGCACAACACTGCCCTCACACGAGAGACGATGGTTGAATCTACCATGATACTAGGCAGTGAATTAGACACAAGACGCTTACACATTACCCAGCATCGCGTAACAACCAATAAGAGGGCAGCGCTACATGCACGTCCTCCTACTTCTTCACCCAGCTACACGCAGTCATTTCTAGCTGCTCTACCGACCTCTCCAAGCGCTCTTGGATTCAGATCAAAACGTTGAGACAACACTAACCATACCAAAAGAGATACGAAACAATTTGAAAAATTCAGAAAGAATCTGATAGAACACAAGTTACTTGTTCATTTTAACAGAATATGTTTATAAGAACAACTGCTATGAATATATATAATACGTGTATACACGTGTGTGTGTGTGTGTGTGTGTGTGTGTGCGTGTGTGTATACAATGTCGGGGGTTAAAAAGACATTAAAAATGAAAAAACAAAACCTGGCAGTTAACAGTTAGTTAATAATGGTGATGATCAGTTAAAGTCACCATAGATGCCCATAAGCTATGGTTTAAGTAAAACCCCTTTTCAGAATTTTTTATTTTGTTTCAAATTTTGTGTTACTTTTCTTATCAAAGTTTTGTGACGCAATATTTCTCTCCTGTAGATTCCTGATGATGCCTCTGTGATGGACTACGGACAACTGGTGCTTGAGCATCCACTTAATGGTAGAATAATACTGAGAAAATCAGATAACATAAGAAAGAAAATTACTAACTCTAAATATGCTATCGTATTCAATTCTATGTGCATTAGAGAAAACCTGCTCCAAGCGTATTCAAATAGTGAATCAGGACTCAAACAGAACAAGTGGCCCCCAAAATATTGTCATCCATTGCCCGAATCCTGTCTAAATGGCTAGACACAGGAGAGAATTCAAATCTTAATTAGACTGCTTTACTTTAATAGCAACCTATACCAATATTATGTAAGAACAATCCATGATAAATATTAATTACAATTAACATCTAGAATGCAGTGTATCTACAAAGTATAGGTGGCAGAGCGACACACGTTTACAGTGGACGTAAGAAGTAAAAGGTGTATGACAAATGATGCACAACGAATGGCTTACACATACGTCCTGGGTGGAACTAGAACTCACCACTATGTAACCACTTAACACCTTCATACAACTGCGGAATACCCTGATGTGTGATCAAAGTTCGATCGCAATAAAGTGTAGGAGGAAAGGGTCGAAGGAATGAAGAAGAAGGAGAGGAGAAGCACAACAATGTTATG
Source organism: Panulirus laevicauda (assembly GCA_032273605.1). NCBI lineage: Eukaryota > Metazoa > Arthropoda > Malacostraca > Decapoda > Palinuridae > Panulirus > Panulirus laevicauda. The sequence continues at coordinate 20,034 of JAUTXX010158439.1, read as the reverse complement.
TTATGGTAATAAAAGATAAATGATTGCCTACGTCTCTTGAGGCTCTTAGATATCACATGTATTCATACTTTACATAACTGAGGTTGAACATTATCAAACATGTATCAGACTAACTCTGAAAGTGTGTGCGTTTCTGGAAGAGAGTTTCAGTATACTCGTATTGCCCCCTTCCCTCACCCCCTCTCTCTTAACGTTATCTATAATTAAGATAATGAGCTACAGTGTGAGGGTGAAGGTTAAACCGCTGTCAGAGGAGAGATTTGGGGGGAAGGGGGGCCCTCCGATAACAACCTTCGAGTTTACAAATCATGTGGATGATAATGATTGGGAACACTTCTTCAAGCTATGCAGCACCAGAGGAACCAGAGGTCATAACAAAAAGCTGGGTAAATAAGCTCGTTAGAAACGATGCTCAGCGCTGGTTCAGCGTAAGGACGGTGGATGGTTGGAGGAGATCAACACACTCGTGAGGCGGTGAAGGCTGGCAGTCTACAAAGGTTTACAATGCTACTTGATGTCGTAAAAAGTTCAGATGGGGTCCCACGGCTGTAGATCTTTCCCCCATGCTTAACATATAGGTGATCACACGCAGACAATGTGTATGTTTTTCGTATTTGGGTTATGTGAGCACATTAAGGTAATTTCATGCACTTGAACTGGTCATTTTACCCTTAATTTATGCATTACATTTATATTTCAATCAGGTAATCAACTGCTGATTGCTTAATCAGTGGGGGAGGAAGCTCACTTCCATTATTCAATTAATTATCATCAATCACTTATTTTTCCAGACTACGTGAGGCGCTGGCAATGTATAAATAATGGAGTAGGATGATGGGCGAGGAAGACGGTATGGTAAATACTGCTGTAACTAGCACTAGGGGTGAAATTAATTATAGAAATGAGCGAGATCGTTGTCAGGAATGAGGGTGATGGTGTGAGGTACAAGCGACGTCAGCGCTGCAACGGATGAGAGAAGCGACCTGAGAGTATTATGAGGCAGTAGTGAGAGGAACGAATTAGTGTGAGGTGATGAGTATGAAGGGTGAAGAGTGTGAAGTGTAGTGTCAGGAAGAGGAGGAGGGGAGGTAGTAGCGTTAGGTCAGACATAACAAGGCGACTGAATCTTTTATCCTCCCGAGGAAAAGTTTAGCACATGTTATTTTATCATTACTTTGCTAATGAAGGTAAACACAGGTGAGCCAAGACTCGCTGTCTTTATTATAAAAGATGTTATACAGAAGGACAGTGAAAGGTTCTGTACGCTTAACTTCATCTTGGACGTGACCGACATCCTGAAGATCGAATGAGAGCTTTCGTGTATTCATTATCGTCTGACACAAGAGGGAAGCTTTCCAGATATCATTATGCTCATCTTGACCAACATACATGATATGGGTTTTCTGAGAGTCTTCCGTCATGTTTGTATCCCCTTTGTTCGATCGCTGCGAAAAGTCAGATTTAAACATATTTGCTTATCATTAAGAATTTAAAGGTCTGAAACCCCCAGCTCTGTTGTTATATTACCTCACATACAGTATGGTCTGAGCACCCAGCTCTGTTGTTTTATTACCTCGAATACAGTATGGTCTGAACCCCAAGCTTTGTTGTTATATTATCTCGCATACAGTATGGTCTGAACCCCCAAGCTCTGTTGTTATATCATTTCGCATATAGTAACTCTGCTAACCAATCAGTTAACGTTGTCCACACGTATTCCTTTTTATAAGTAATAACGACCCAGTGCCTCCTGCAACTTTATTCAAGACATATAAACAGTCTCAACACATTCATTACGACACACTACATAAATTTTCCTCTTACATCTCCATTAACATTGTATTCTACATATCATGTGGCGGGAATGGTCGTTAGTGAGCTTGATGGTTGACGGGCGAATCATCATTTTCTTTTTTACGATAGTGACCAAAGGAGGTTCTGCTCTGATGATTAGGAATGCCATAACAGAGGCAGTGATGGCGGTGGCATGGTAACTGTGACCAGGTGAGGCACTGCACTAGTCACCTGGTGCACCATGATGGAGGCACTGGTCCTAGTGACCAGGTGAGGCACTACACTGGTCATCTGGTGCACCATGATGGAGGCAATGGTTCGGAGGCAATGAGCCCAGTGGATGAACAAAATCAAGGAATACGAAGATGGCTGACCAATATCTGTTTCTGTTGACGATGGTGTCTTAAGCAATATAAAAATAGATGCATAACATAACCACAACATTTCTTACTTCTTTTGGTGACATTTTGCATCGATGTGAATATATGAAAATATGGCAACTGTTGATTTATTGGGGAGTGACTCATTCACCACATGAGTCAGTCAGTCTGTGACAATTCTAATACAGATCCAGAACACATCCTGACATCATTCAGTGCCATGTTTTAACCTGACATTTATCAATACTATGTATCATTCTGACATTATTCATTACTCCGTATCATTCTGACTCCATTCAGTATTAAGTACTGTCCTAACACCCAATAGTGACAAGCTGCGTTTTGACTCCATTCACTGATGAGTAGTGTTTCTGATCCCATCCAACGCTGGGTATCTTTAAAAAAGAATATATATGTGACTGTATTTTTGTTCCAGTATTCCCGTCACATACTCTTACCATAAATGTTAATAACAAACAAAATGCACATAGCAAAATAGATGATGTAGTTCAATAGACTGGTTATCATCGCCCTTCTTTTTCTAGTGGCTCCACTCGTGGAGTTGAGGACAAAGAGAAAGGAAAATATAAAGAGTTAGGTCGGCAGTCCGCACCGAAATGTTTGCCAGTACCGAAAAAAAAAGACGCGTATGTCTGTATTCCGGAACTGGCAAAGATGTGTATGTCATCTCTAGCGACATGTATACAACAGCTTTGACTAAGGACGACAGCTTTCATTATGGTATATCCACACCAACTTAGCTATATCTAAAAAGACTTGAGATATCCACCGATGAAGAAACGTAGATATGGAAGAGACAAGTCCATTCTCCAACACACCAGTAACTTTTAAAGACTATATAGCCTTAATGAGATGGAGACCCAAGATAGACCAGAAGTAGTGTGTAGCAGCCGATGAAGCACCCTTGAGGGCCTGGGGCTGGTGTGTGGCATCTGGTGGTGGTAGTAGTAGTGACGCTCTGGACCCGTCCACGGTCACCACTCCTTCAAGAGGCAGTGTGTGTCCACCATGGTGCACCAGGTCGTCATTACTGTGCCTCATCAGGCCACACACTCACCACTCCATCACCATCATCTCTGCTACAGTGAACCTAATCATCAACATAGTATCTCACTTGGTCACTATCATAACCAAAAGCACATAACTCTCAAATGTCAGACATTAAAATCACCAACGAACAATCCAGCCACGTAACGTGTGAAGTAGAATGTTGATGCTAATGTAAGAGGAAATAGAATGAATCGCAATGAATGTGATAACAGTGTTTACATATGTTGAACATGGTAGCGGGAGAGAATGAATATATATTTCCGGTGAAAATAAAACCGTGTAGACAGTTTTGAGTGACTGGTTGGGAGAATTCGATGAAAAGCAACTGGAGGGAACAAAACAGATTAGAGCTCAGACCATTATTGGTGTTCATAGGAACGCTAGAGCAACTTAAAATGTGACATCTGATGAAGAAGAATGTTGAGGATACAAACATACCAGGGGAAAAAAATCATCTCAGAAAAGCAAATACTGTTGACCTTTGAATATCTACTTGTTCTGTCAGGCAGAAAACATGATAAGACACCTCTCACTGTATCTTGAGGACGTCAGTCACACTCAAGATAAACTGCGGTATCAAAAAAGAATTCTCACTGGCTCCTACGCATATTTTTTTTCAACGAATATAGCGACTTACAGCTTACCTGTGTTTACTTTAATTAGCAGAGTAACGGTAAAATATCACGCGTGTTAACTTTTATTCGGGAAAATAAAAGATTCAGTCGCCTGGTAACAACTGACCTAACAATATCTCTCTCCCTCCAGACACAACCTTCAGCACTGTACACGGTCCTCACCCGCTCCTCGTACCACTCGCCTCATACTCCTCCACATCATAACCTGTCACACTACCTCATACCACCTCACTGACTCTCACAACTCACACGCCACTTGCCTCATACCACAACCACACTGGTCTCAATCACCTCTCCCTCTGTTAAGGTTAACCCCACACTACAGTGTTCATCACATTACCCTCCCTCCCCATCACACTGCCTTCCTTACTCATCACACTGCCTTACTTACCCATCACACAGCCTTACTTACCCATCACACTGCCTTACTTACCCATCATAATGCCTTCCTTACCCATCACACTGCTCTCCTTCCCCCATCACACTGCCTTCCTTACCCATCACACTGCTTTACTTACTCATCACAATGCCTTCCTTACCTATCACACTGCCTTCCTTACCCATCACACTGACTGACTTACCCATCACACTGACTTACTCACCCATCACACTGCCTTCTATAAAGCAAATACCTTATTTTGTCTGAAAGAGTAACTGAAGATAATTCATCAAATAATGAATCTGAGCTTTCTCTACTCATTAAGCAATTAAAAGCATTTAATACTGATAGATTAAATCAACTGTTAATTGTCTGATTGATGTATAAATCCTATGCATAAATTAAGGGTAAAATCGCCTGTTCATATATATCAAATTGTCCACACACTCACCCAAGATACACACACACACACACACACACACACACAACCACGGATATATGGACTTTGTTGTTGCTTACTTCATATGATAATCATAACTCCTATATTGTTTTTCATATAATAAAAACTATATTGTTTTTAATATAATAAAAACAGGACACAATGCAATAGCTGTTGCTTCACTGATACAATATTACGCATTGACAAATATTGATCAAACAAGAGGAATAGAAAAATGTCATAAATGGTGTAAATCAAGATTAGCCCTGTAATGAGTGAGTGTCCAGTGCAGTCAGATCATAACTCTCCCCTCTAGACAGGTCAACTGCCTGGACACAGTTTAATCTTATGACGCATTGGCAAGGTCTTCGCTTGGTGGAGACCAAATATAGTGTTGGCTCCACCCTACTCCTGGAAGCACGTGTAAAGACCATATTTTCTGTTGTCTCCACCTTCCTCCTGGAAGCACGTGTAAAGACCATATCTTGTGTTGTCTCCACCTTCCTCCTGGAAGCATACGTGGAGACCATATCTTGTGTTGTCTCCACCTTCCTCCTGGAAGCATATGTGGAGACCATATCCAGTGTTGGCTCCGCCCTGCCCCTAAATACATGTATGGAGACCATTCCCTTGTACTGGTTCCTCCTTGCTCATGGATGTATATGTAGAGACCATACCTTGTAATTGCCTGTCTGAAGTTTATGGGGAAGGAGTTTTACACTCGTGGGGCCCCAGCTCCAGAACATTTTCTTTCCTCCAACTTCTTAAATTTCTGTATGTTTTCTACATCAATCATGTCCAGTCACTGTATTCCGATCAACCACCGCTTTAAACCATAAAAGTACTTTCCCACATATTTTGTAACAGTTTTCTTCTTTAAACTTAACTCTATTAACTCTGGTGTCACATTTGTTGCTGACGATGTATCAAAAATTTATGTTAGTATGTATGGCCATAAAATGTAGTAATAATTGCTTGTTAGTCCCCTTCATCCTTATGTACTCATTTTCCTGCTGATGTAGAAAGGTTTCCTTGGCAAACTCTAAAAAACTCGCGTTTCCATGACTCCCTGTTGCCATGTAAATCCAAGTTTTCCCAGTCTCTTCATAACTGAAATTCTCCATTACCACTATTTTATCTTCTATGTGAAGTGAATAATCTACCACTACATTGAACTATTCTGATAGTTCCGTGATTATCATCATTGTACATTTCTTCTGGATCGTTAAGATTTTTTGAACGATTACATAACAATCTGATCAATATGGACTTCTTTCCTACAGTTACCCCTTCCATTAAGTAGTGTCTGAATGGGTCATTATCTACAGTTACCTGAAACTTAAATGCTGTCTCTCATTGGAAGGGTCAATCCTTATCCTCCTCTGTCTTCTCTTTCTCTTCTTACTGTCATACACCCAACTTAACACAATAGGTGTGAGATATTATCTATACATTCTGCAAGATTTGTTTCCATTTCCCCAACAATATCAGGTGCCTTTTCCCTTATGCGATCCTTGAATACCATTTCTTTACTAATTGCGACAGATTCATCATCATTTGTATACGTTACTTTAAGTCTGACATTTGCATCACCTGACATTCCTGACCTCAGGCTGGTCAGGTTACTCTGTCCTCTTGCCTTATTTCTAGTGTCTCCCATTTTTGTCCTCTAAATGTATTCGCTCCTTTTCTCCCCATCATCCACGCTGAATTCTACCTTGTATACAAGTTTCTTAGCCTATCTAGGGACTCTGGCTAGATGACTCCAAATCAAGTATGACCATAATTTGGTCGTCTCCTGACGTCTTGAATGCGACTACCAAATCTTCTTTCTTTTATCACATAAATTGCTGGCAATTATAGAGCCTCCAATTTTTTCCTGTAACTGAAAATTTTCTCTTTCGTTTTTCTTTTAAGTGTATGACCGACCTTCCGAGGAAAACTAATCAATGATTTACGTCTGTCAATCTCCTAATCTATTAAACTTTCTAATTCTAGTGCCTTCCTCTTTTCAGCTAGATCCTGCAGGGTTGAACTGTCAACCTGCGTATCTGTGATATCTTTTTTTCTAAAATCTCCCTTTCAGCTAACAGGCTCTGCGCTTCTCTAAACCTTTCATGGACCAGGTCATAAACTTCCTTGATTGCTCCATCCACAACAGTGCCCATTATTCTTTTAACTGCTTCACTTAATTTCCTATGTACCTATGTCTGACTATCTGCAGGTCTCTGTCCATTGTATCATTGTTCGTTCTCTGAATCCGTTGTTCAGCCCACATAACTGCTTCTGATTCCCCTCCCTGCCCACCATTTTCAACAGGTTGTGTATTTCGTCTTCCAGGCAAAGCCTCTTGTTCAAAAGCCTTCAGATTATCTAGTATAAACCCTTTTGATCTCAAATGCTCTTCAGTCGTTCCACTTTCCTTCCCTCGTTATATTTCTGCTGAAAATAAAGTGAAATGATTCTGTGTTCATGTACGTTAACGACATTTTTCTAAACCCCAGCGGTCCTCTCTCATCCAACAGCACTTTTCTTTTGCTCTGAAATGACTTCTCAGTTGCTTTATCTCCTCCTTCAGTTGCGACAACCTCTCCTCCTGCCTCTCATTGGTCTACATAAGTTCATCCAGTCTTATGGTCTCGGTTGATTCATCCTTTAATTCTTCCCTTAAGTCTTCTTCCTCTGGATCTGGGCACTACAGATCGTTCAAGATACCTTCCCCGAGTCTGAATGCATTTGTGATCTAGGAATAAATTTAGAGAATTTTTTTTTTACCTAACTTGGATGACAGCTATAGAACAGGCTTGGGTCTGGACTAATCTGCTGATCTCAATTTGCTTGTCTTATATATGACACCCTATTGCCTGGCTCATACATGATGGAGGATCTTAAGTTACTCCTCCAGTTATCTCAGAACAGATGATTGGCTGTCTTATTGTTTCAAACTTATTTTTTTCCTGTTTTTCGCTTTACTGAACTTTGGCAACATTCCTCATCTTTCGTTTTCACAATATCACTGTTATTTTACTGTTCAGTTGCCACGTTGATATGGTATACGTTACAGAAATATTTTCAGAATAAAAGGTGGTTCATCTTTTTGGTCAAAAACAAACTCTATCTTGAAAAAGACATTCTCTGAAGCAGCTGGTCATATCAAGAGGCAGAATGACCAAACAGTGATAAATGCTTTTAACTCTGATTTACTGCTGTACTCCTTTGTACAATTTATTTCATAATCTTCTGTACTCATATCAAACCTGTTACTCACGAGATTTTCTGGTCATAAACCTTCACACAGTTTGCTGGTTATGGCTCCTCCCTGCTCCTGGACACGCATGTGCAGACCATACCTGGTGTTGGCTCCTCCCTGCTCCTAGAAGCACTTGTGGAGACCATACGTCATATTAACCTCTCCCAGTGGCGAAAATTGTTTACGGTGACTAGACAGAGAACTTAACAGTAACAACTGATATTCCTTCACTAGTAAATGATAACATGGAGTTTGGAGAGGGACCTTTTTCTATAATCAACTGTAGGCTGTCCTATGAATTGCCAAACCTTGTGTGCCTATTGTCTGAATCTACCACATCACCTTTCTGTCTGTTCCCTTATTGCAGTGGGGAAAATGAAATAGTACTTCATCGAAGAATCATTCAAACAACGACAGATACAAAAAATGAATGAAGCCACACCTTCGTGGTCTGATGACGAGACAAAAAGATAGAAAACACTGCTACTGCACACAGCAAATCCGAATGAGAGAGAAATCATAGAGGAAAAATTTAATTCCTGTGAAAGGTGACGAGATATCTTCAGAAATGGACTTGCCAGTAAAGTAAAAAAGATGATTCTGGGAACTCCAGCCTGTTCCCTACTGGTGGTTCCTGATTCTGGTTGAAAATCATTTCATATTTTCTTTTGCTGAAAAAAAAATGGCTGATAGATAGTGTTGGCCACTTAGTCCAACACTGTATTTGCTGTTAGGCCACCAGCACCTATGTTACTTTTGGTTGGTCAGTGCCAGGCCTCCTTACGAAGGGAACATGCAATGCCAGATGACCTTGGTCGGTCGACCAGTACCAGACCTCGTCATTCAAGAACACACAGTGCCAGGTGACCCTGGTCGGTTAGTGGTTATCATGTCAGGGACATCTTCCGCCCTGTTGTGCACAGTGAGGAGGGCGAGTGGTGGGAGGTGTTCTCGAGCCGTTGGCAATACTGGCGTATGTACAATTACACACACACACACACACACACACACACACACACAGGATGAAAGGCACCGATACAAAATCATTACTAGACCTTATCTTCACTCATCCTAGCACAGATATTGAGAACATTATATGCGACACACCTACTGGAAGAAGTGATCCTGTGATGCTCAAGTTTAATGTGTGGTAAAGGAGAATATAAGAAAAGCAGAAGTGAGACAAATAATCGAGTAGAGATATATTAATGGTGAAAACTTCACAAAACCTTAATCATTTCTATGGTAGATTGGGAAATGGAATTCAGTCGCCAGGAGCCAGGGCTTTGTGTAGAGAGGTTCTGTGAAATTCACAGTGAGAGAATAGAGGCATGGGTACCTCAGGCCTTAAATACAGAGGGAACAGTGAGAGAGAGGAAGGAATGATTTAATAAAAGACGTCATAAAGCAAGGGAGCTTCGAGACGTCCAGTGACGAAGATATAGTCAACATTCTAGTCAGCCAGCACTGGCAAGGTGTGAGGGTGCACGGATCGAGTAAGGCAAGATAAGAAAAGAGGGACAGAGAAATTTGAAAATGATATTGTGGACGAGGCAGCCGATACTCTAAAACTATTTCACAAATCTATCAGGAGCGAGTTGTCAGTCACGGAGCAGTTGATCAGGTAAAGGAAAATATTGTAGAGGATTATCTAAGGGTATGAGAGGAAATTAATTGCAAGTTCAGAGAAGTTTTACAATGGAAGACACTATAGCCCTAGCATCAGTACGATGGAATAGGGAGGAGATTTTGAAAGTAGTTGAGATATCTTGACAAAAATATTAACATAATATAAAAAGGACTTAACCCACACAAGGCTCGTGGTCCTGATGAAATTTCATCAAATGTGCTAAAGAGGTGTGCAGCTACGCTTGATAGAACACTTAAATTACTGTAGATGTCAATGGAGACAGACATAGTGCCAAGGGAATGAAAAAAGGGCTAAACTACAGACCGGTTTCGCTAACGAGTGTGGTATGTAAGACTCTGGTAACGATCATCAGAAAGCAAGAAGATGACTTTCTACAGAGGAAATATTTCCTACCTGAGAGACAGAATGGTTTTAGGAGAGAATCATCTCAGTCTTGGACGAAAGAACAAGGCTGGGTGAACTGTGCGTATCTGGACAGAAGATTATACTAGTGAGAGGGAACAAAGGACACACGTCAAAGCGAGCCTTTACCAATGGGTTAAAGTGATCAGCGAAGTACCACAGGGTTCGGTTCTGGGACCATTACTCCTCTTGATCTACAATTAATAACTTGCCTGAAGGAATGAAATCCACCTGAATATGTTTGCAGATGATGCAAACGTCATGAGGAAATGAAATGTGAAGACGAATGCCTAAGCTTACAAGGGAACTTTAGCAGACTCCGAAGTTGCAAATGTAACGATGATGATGGAGCAAAAGTGAATGACGGCCACATTATGATAATGATTTAGCAGGATATAAGCTTCAAGAGTCTGTGTGGGAGAGGGACTTGGGAGTAGACATCGTTCCTAACCTGTCGCCAGAGTCCCATATTAGACGAATAGCTAAGGAGACAAGCTGTCTACTGACAAATATAAGAAAAGCTTTCAAGTATATGAATAAAGTTATATCTAGCAAGCTATTCATGTGGTACATAAGGCCAAAACTAAAATATGCTTCGCAGGTCCGACTTATAAACTCTCTCAGGCTAACTTGCCCAACACCGCAACGTTGGTTCCCTTTCCCTCTCCTCTTGGTATTACTTTGGATTTTGCTCCCGAAAGGTGGCTGCTTGTGCGCCCCCAACACGAGGCAGATCACGCAATACTCTGCAAGCTGCTGCATCACATGATTACTGTGTGGCCGTTGGCAACTCAAGGGTGGTCTGTTTTGATAACTGTGTCTTTCCCTACACTCGAAGCTTTGGAATTCTGAACCCTCCCACGACCTGGCATATTTCAAAGACAGTTTTTTCACTTCCTCCAAAATTTGTAAATACTTTCCCTCGTCTCTTCTTTTTCCCATTCATAATCCTTCCTATACTTCAAGTAACACCCGACCTTGATGTAGAGTTTCGTCCGTGACTGGAGCCTTCAACGTGATATAAAAAGTTTGGTCACCGCACTTAAAGAAACACAAAGAACTCATAGAGAAGGTCCAGAGGAGGGCAAGAAAGTTGGTACCCGAATTAAGAGAGCTAAGCTACAGGAAAAGTCTGGAGGCTTTAAATTACTCACATTGGAAAAAGAAGAGTGATGGGTGACTTGATGACACCCTTTAAGTTTCTATAAAAGATCGACAAAGTGTACAGTAGACAGTACGTTGAAAGATGTAGGAATAGAGGAACCAGAGGACATAAAATGAAATCAAGTAAGAAACTTGTGAATAAGAGTGTAAGGAAATACTCTTATAATATAAGAATGGTGGATGGTGGGAACAGACTTACTGAGGGCGTGGTTAATGCAGACAGCATACGTAGATTCAAGAGGTTGTATGATAGCAGTGTTCATGAGATGGAGAACCACGAGGGTAAAACTCCCTTCTGGCTCACACACACACATACACACACACACACACACACACACAATGAGGGACCAGATAAACAAGCAGGTTGCACTGTTATTAGCACCGTAAGTAAACAAGCTTTACAATAACGTGTGTTACCACTAGTTCCTATACCCAGCCCCCACACTTTATGCCATCCAGGGAAAATCTACCCAGCCCCACGCTGTATTTCAGCCATGGACGCTATGTCTAGCCCCTCACTATGTGTCAATCATGAAAACTGTGTCCAGCTCAAAACTATGTGTAATCCGTGGACGCTATTCCCTGCTCCATACTGTGTCACCCATGGATGCTGTGTTCAGCCGTGGACACTGTGCCCATCCCCACACTATGTTTCAGTATCATACTCCCTCGATCGTCACCAAGAACATATGATATGTGCTTTTCACCACAATTGGCGAAAGGTTTTCAAATCGTCAACAATGAGAGCGTAATGATATTACGTGACCAGTGAGAAAGAAATGCAAAATTACCTTAGGTGTCGCCTACTTTGCATAAGTGTTTGCATATTCAGAAAAATTAGAATGCAATTAGAATGCAATTTCATATATATATTGCACACGGCCGAAATTACCATCAGTGAGGCAAATCCTGCAGCTCAAATACTTCTGAGGCTGTGGTGTTACTACACGTGGGAGTACGTGGGAAAGACAGCCAACAGAAGGCCCAGCAGGGCAACAACCAGCAGGGCATGGAAAGGAAACCATGTATTGGTGAAGTAAACCTGAATGTAATTTGGCCAGATAGAACGAAAGGGGAAAAAATGTTACCATAAAATCTTGCCACACCATCCCACCCTCTGCTGCAATAACACATGGGTTCAGGGGTCTGGAACGAGTAAAAGAAATGAATGCATATGTGAATTTTTCTTGTATTCATATATTAAATACTAGGGCTGTTGATAAATTCATTTAACCGATTTTTTTGGAGTTATTTTCAGCCTTTGTATTAACATCAGACACATTCAACGCAAATGGTTCCAGAGAAACTCTTTCCCACGTCAACATCAGATCTTTTCGCTTCAAGTTTAGTTCCATTTTTCCCTTGTAACAAGTTCATCCTCGAGCTCAACATTACCAAATTTATTCAAAATCTACAAAACCTGCATTACATCACCTTCCTCTCAGGGATGGTGTGGGTTTTGCTGGCCGTCTTTGTACTTGTTCCAGCATTTTCTCACGTTTTTATGAGACAAAGGATCTCAGGCCGTGATATAAAATGTTATAAGAATTCTTTTTAGATCTTTTGATGTTTAAGTGAGACTTTTGGCAGCGACGGCAAAGAGAAAACGAGGGATACTAAGAGTTTCTTTACCTTATTCCTTCTCTAACATTTCTAATTGGTTTCCTTCGTATAACTAAAGTAACTGAGCGGACAACACTTTTGAACAGTTTCGTCATAGTATCTAAACTTCCTAAGGCCTCATTATTCTTCCTAAATTCTACTGACAACCTCTCAGTTTAACCTCAAAACATACCAAAATGTATTTATCTAATTCCCTGATAAAGTCACAAGTGAACTCCCTCATACAGTGGGCTCTGGCAAACCGTGGAGCTGGCGCTCCTTCACCCTGCGATAAGGTGAGCAACGTGGAACACGACCGCCAAGGACAGAGGTACGACCTCGACTGTACATTATACGTTATGGTACTCTGGTACTTCACCACGCTGAAAGCTATACCATGAGTTAGGAGTTTGACGTGTACGATATCCTGCCCACTCTCTATGCAGGTGTCACTTATGGTATTTGTTGACACATATATTAACCACATTTTACCATTCCTGTGTATATTTAACCATGCACTGTGTGCTGGTTAATAATTACCTAATAACATCGTAGGATTCGTGTGCGTATGTGACCCTGCATCTTTTGCGTTGGCGGACACAGCTTTGATGCGTAGGTCAGACCACGTTCCAAGTGGTAAATACTATTGATAGGCGAGGTAACGTGACAACCGGTGACCAGCTAATCTGCCTCCGGCCACACCGTCCTCTGTGGTACTCTCACGTCCGCGTCCTCACAGTATTGACCAGCCCACCTCTCCCCCGGCCTCGTCGTCCACTCCACTACTCACGTCCACACCCTCAGTGTTGACACCACCCCTTCGGCCTCGTCGTCAGTTGTGATACACAAAGTCCACACCCTCAGTGTTGACCAGTCATCCTCCAGCCTCCCTGTGCACGGAGGTACTCCCGTCCAAGCGCCCTCAGTGTTGACCAGTCATCCCCTCCTCATTCCTCCTCCACTGTGGTACTCACGCCCGGGGTCTCCCCTGCTACTGCTCTTTATGGGACACTCAAATACAAATGTCTCATAAAGTCAGTTTATTGCACAGTCCATAGACTTTTATGGGTGTTTGTTGCTTTACTGTGTTTATACTGTAACTATGGTTGTGACGAATGCCGGGCGAACGAATTTCAATTTTCATAAAATAAAGCAAAAAAAAAAAAAAAAAATCATCGAAATAACCACAGAAATTTACTTTAATCATGATGCAATGTTTCGCTTCTAGACAGTGGAAGATGTGCGAAACTTTTCATATAAATAAGGAGGTGCAGTTATTGGCAGTCTTGGACTTAATATGGAACATTTGTCAACTCTAATCTTAAACATATCTATGGCACCACTTTCAGCCACTCTAACTGGTAAATCAATGCAAATGTAAATGATCCCACTGATGGAAAAGTACCTCACTTCATTTGAGAAATTCAGTGTTACGTGATGTGTCTTGTATGTGCTAGTGTGGAATGTCAAGTGTTTATTGTACCATGATACGAGGTGGAGAAATCTTATAAAGGATTCGTATCAGGATTGCCCCAATGCTCAGGGTGAAGGCTAAAGACGAAATGTTTATCAGCTCCTTTCCACTACCTCACAAACAAGTATCTTTCAATCAGTCATCGCCCCTCACTCGTCTCCACTACCAACACATTCTGTGGTATAAGGAAAGACCACACAGCATTACCATCATCCCCTACCTTCCACACTACCTTCAGGAGTAACACCTTTGCTCTCCTCTCACATCATTATCACAACACACCAATACCTCCAGTGACACTACTTATCATCCCTATTAACGCTAAACTTACACCACCACGCTCTACGCCACCACCACGACCACATCTCAAATCCCACCAATGACTCTGTTCCTTACTGAAGCGCAGTCATGAAGCTTGGCGTCAAAGGAGAAATACTCGCATGGACCGACATACTGTACTTACAGTGGAGGATACAGCTCATATCCTGAATCCATTAGCCACTCAGTCAGGTCAATCAAAACAGTTATTTGGAAAAGTCAGCGAGGATAGTAAGTAGAGATGGACAGCAAGAACTATCAGCACGAATAGACAAGAGCACAATTAGCCAGGAGTGGCAGCCATGATAGGCAGAAAACCCGCCACTCAGGACCGTCATCTATGAGTGTCGCAAGAGGACCGTCCTGTGTTTACCACACTGTTATACAAGAGGCCTGGGGTTCTGACCTTTAAGAGAATTCTATCAATAAACTGATCATACATTTACAGACTACAGTGCCCTTCATGACATCTATACAATTCATTAGTTTCAGTACTTGACTGATACATTTTGTATCCTAGACGAAATTGTTGAAATGATTTCAAAGATTTTGTTCAACAGTACTTCAAGTAACTGTATTGATTCAGACTGCATTTCAAAATTTCTTTAATCTTCAGTTCTGTTCCTCACTTCTGATTATCTTTTCAAACTTATCTTTTTCCTGCAGAATTATTAATTGTGTTCCATCTGCCTTTTTTTCAGGGAAGCTTCCCAGTTGTATCCAGCCACGCTCTAAAGATTTCACAAACTATTTATAATCTTTTACATAATTCACACAGCAGCTGGGAGAGCTACGATTATTCATTTCAATTTCTATACAATTTACATAGCTGTTGGGAGGGCCTCGTGCCTTTAGAATTACTGTATTATGAATTATATATCATCTTCTAACAGCAGAAAATTCCATGTGCATCTCTGTCTGGTAAATTCTGTATATTCACCTCTCATTGTGTACACGACAGAGGACCGGCTTCATGATATCAGCAACGAGAGGGGTTAAAAAAAAGGAGTAATTCTTCTCGTGAACATGAGCCAACCAGTGTGTTGTACCCATAGGTCTGTGAGACAGGCTGTGCTCCTATGATGTGGCAGGAAAAGGTCATTAGCATCGCTGCTGTACACTTAAGTAATGAAACATTGACTGACTTTCAACTTTAGAACCTTTGTCAGGAATTCAGAGCTACCAAGTCAGTCAAGAGTTCCGAGTGTTGTTAGGTCTCTCTGGTTTTTGACATTACAGGGTTTTTATCGTTAGATCTGGTGTCACGAATTAAGTGGCCGTGCAACCTTCAACCGAGACTTCATATTCGTTATATTCTATTACGTAGAGGTACATCTTTTCCCTTCTCGAACACTAGTTTCAATACGTATGTTACCCCTCACAAGACAATGTCCTTATCTCGTTCAAAACTTTAAATGTTGGAAGGTATAACAAAGCTTTGGATATATCTAATGCAACTGTTGGTGTCGCACACGAGTCTTTACGGAGGAAGAAACAGACATTTTTAAGCACATAATAATGTGTGGAAGGACTCGTGCCTAGAGACCACCAGGTGGCAGGGGTGAGGGAGCCACAGCTAGATGGATAGTAGTCCATTTTTTTTCTTTCTCTCTCGACTGCCTTTTAGACACTTTCTCAACTAACACCTGAGGACTTTGCGGAACACGGGTAACAATTGACAGCAATAAGGTACTCTGTAAGTATATACAGGAAAAGAACAGTTATTGTTAGGTAAAATTTTCTCATGTAGCTCTTCAGCAGCCTGCAGTGTGGAACTCCATGTCTCCCAAGGATACAAAGTCACCACAGTCACTACAAACCGGAGCCTATCGTTCATCATCCTCAGCAAGACGGTACTATATAGTTTAGTGGGACAACTGTTTTAAAGATCACCACAGCTGAGGCTCGATATCTGGGTCCTTGAAATTCTCGAACAGCTCCCTAACCATCTGGCAAAATCATTATAACGACATCAGTAGATCTTCTGTGGCAGGCTAAGAAATGTCGGCGTCACCAGCAGTCTACCTAGGGACACCCCAGGTCATGCCTTCAGTCACGGGTCATTGTTTACAGACGTTGTCGACCCATTCAAAGAGCTCAGTCACTAACGTACTCTTTTGATCAGGGTCGTTGTGTGCCACGTTCTTTCCCATCAAATTCAGTGGGTATGAATACTGTATTTGCAACTCCCTGAAGATTGAAAAGTGATAAAAAAAGACAGTATATCTTCCTTTTGTCGACATTTCCTTCTCCCCGAAGCGGAACAAAAAACGTTTCTACAGTTGAAGATATCTATTAACCGACTGACTCTTTATTTATTGAGAACCATTTATTCTCCTGCTGGGTGTTCAGACCCAGGGGAACCTGCCCAGTCTGTGAGGGTTGTCCTATGAATTCTCGTTCTACCGGTACCCAGATGTAGAGAGGAAACAGTTTGTGGCACAAAAGCGATGAGAATATGCTCTCACTAGTTTCAAATGTAGCAGAAAACTCTCAAGAGAGGTTTGGATGAAAATAGTTCAAAACGAATTTCTTGACCAAAGCTGAAACTTTAAGTAATGTGCGATGAAGTGGGATGTTTTAACTGAATCATAGAGTCAGTTGGATGGTGAATATGTGCGCTCGCCCGTCCAAAATGAATTTCATTACGTCAGGTATTCAGATGAGGCCAGAACCAAAAATTTCTAAAAATGACTTTGAGGAAGTTTTACTTTTAAGCAGAGTTGGAGTACTAATGTTCTTCATAAGGACTTACTTGAGTAAGGCTATGCATATAAAGATGTTTTACTTTTTTTTACGAGGTCTTTCAGGCCACAGGGAACATACAGAGGACGTAGTAATTACCAGCCTTCAGCACAAAGGCCACATATACATGAGTCAGTTAGGCAGGAACTGTGTGTGCGTGGTATTCTAAGAGTAGGCAGACTATTGTTATACTTTTTATGAAAGTTTAATTGATGAATTTACGGCAGAGCAGTTTATCAGTTGAGTTCACTTGCTGTTCAAAGTTCAAAGATGTTATAGTGGAAGATTCAGGGACTTAGGGTAATAACATGACACTTTCAACTCAACAAAGAAGAACCTTAACAAGTATCGGGAAACTCTGGGTATTCCACACACACTAACGTGAAGCTAAGGTCCTTTCGTGTCGCTTGGCCACAAACAGTGAAGGAGAGGGAGGGAGAGTCTACCACCCAAGGCTCATTCAAATACTGTTCAACAAATTGTATGTTACCATCCAGGTCATATGCATCAGCTGAAGTGCTGGTCAGTAAATCATCAGATTCGTGAGGGTCTCTGACAGTCTTTTAATGAACTGACCTGTGTTTACAGCTTTGCTTAACGTTACTTAGGTCAATTTTGCTTTTATCTTGAAAATATGACAGCATTTCTTTGAACGCTGAGCTATTCAGTGATCAATTCTTGATGCATCATAATTATACGATGTTTATCTGTGCATTCGCTTAACCTGAAACGCTCTACGACCGTACAGTTACACTTGCATTTCTCCAGATAGTACCGTCATCCTCCGCCTCAATGTAAGTCCTCAATAAGTCCGAGAAAATGAACACGGAATCTTAGGAATCTACCAAAATAAAGATTGATTTGGACCTACACACGCACTTGACAGTTGAGTACACGTAAAGGGCACTTAGCAAGAGAGTGTCGTGGTCAGAGTCACAATGGGGACTCATGTTCCCGAGGGGACATAAAACACCTGGAGGACTACACCAGATGTCAGAGGAATGAGCGACTGAAAGACGAAGTATACGTCACTGAAGACGCAGCTGTGTTGCGAGGAGCTTCGAGAGAACCATCGAGATTACGAAAGGAACACCTTGATTCTTCAATCACAGATTCTTTTTTCCCTGCGGGAACCTTTTGCTTTGATAACCGCGTTTGTATAGATTATAGACTTTGCAGGACCACCAGAGGAATACTTAGTATGTGATCACTTCTGTACTACATCTTAGGTACAAGTTTGGTGTCTAATGTCACGATCCAAAAGTTCTAAACCTTTAGGGTCTGAGAAAATTCAGGAGGGGCTCTACTTTCTTTCTCATCCATCTCTAGAACCGAAATGTCGAACTTTTCACCATCATAGGTTATCATATGAAGATCAGAAATATCGATTTGTAGAAATACTTTGCGAGTCCATTACCATTTAGGCTACCACGAGGATAATTGATTTTCTTTTATCAATAAAACCTTAGCAGCACTCAGTCTCCCGAACCAATGGATTTAATCAGCACTAGATCATTGTACACTGAGGAAATATTGAGTAATGGCTAACCAGAGCCAACTTGTAATTACGTGTTGGTTTACACACTCACTTGTCACACAAACTTCTGCTCGTCGAAAACGGCTTTAAGAAAAGGCTGTATTAATAGACACCGTATCATTTTTCTCCCCCTCATTACGCGAATGTGAGAGTTACTTTGCATGCCACCGTCCCCCGGGCAAGCACAGGCACAATGAGAAACACTCAGGCTGATGACAATAATCTTCCGAGGAAGGGGGGGGTTGTGGAGAGAGAGAGAGAGAGAGAGAGAGAGAGAGAGAGAGAGAGAGAGTTAAGGACGGCGCTGTTATGATCATTTGTCAAGTTGCATCGATTGCTCAAAAGTTTCCTCTCCCCCCCTCCCCTCCCCCTCATCCTAGTGGAGTAGTAGCACTTGTTTTCACTCACTCCTCTCCCTCAGCTGTTTCTCTTTACGTCACCATAAAACATTTGTAAACAAACGCTTCATTCATGGATGCGTTGGAAGGGACTTGATGGGTGGTGCTGATGTTGTTATTTGTGAAATATAAACTTCGGCGTTGGTTGCGGAATTTGGGTGGGGGGGGGGGGGTTGGGGGGAGCTTGGAACTTTTAAAACTAATCGTAGTCGTCTGTCATTAGGCATTATTATCTTTTTTTAAATTGATGTTGTTTGTTTCTGTGTGTGTGTGTGTGTGTGTGTGTGTGTCATGAGGTTGATATTTTCTGGGGATTTAAACGTTTTATTGATAGGAAAGCATCATGTGGGTACTTCCTTTCAGCTCATTAAAGCCATTTAACTAATGAGGTACTTTATCAGCGAAGATTTGTGTTTATTAGTGATAATTACCTCATGAAGTGTTTTGAACTCATTAAGGTACCAAGATTTAGGGGTCAAAATCATTTATTTTCTTCGATTGAGGTCATAGCCTTATTATAGACCATATGAGAACCATAACTTTGGAATGTAGACCCAAATATAACAGAGATCTTTACATATTGGGACCTTTAATTCTTGACGTCATTAGGGACCTTTTTGGGAGGTAATTATTCATTCCTAACTCTGAAGGGCCATTTAAAGTCTTTTTTGAGAGGTTTTATATTAGTAGAGTTACCTTTAAAGGAACACGTAACTGTTTAGGGGCTTCGGTTGGTAGAGGACCTTTAAGTCTAACAAATAATTGCGTTACACCAGACCTTTAAACTAGTAAACA
>JAUTXX010158328.1:4110-15595 GCA_032273605.1 Panulirus laevicauda | reverse complement strand
CATGAATGTATTGTATAATTAGGTATAATCTATGCAAAAACTCTTGTCCACCTCCCCAATACATTTTCAAAGGATATGTCATACTTACATTTTAGTACTGTGTCATCTCTGAATTGACCTTGATTACCACCTACAGACATCTGTGAACAGAACTGACAAGGCCTCTGAAACACTTTACATCAACAATGTCTTGATCTCTTGAATGTGGCAAGGCACTGATAAGGTGTTGCAGGGGGCAGCCACCTGACTGTATTGTACATTCTGAGCACCCAGAATCTCGCATGTAACCACATGTCCTTGCTTGAAGGTGAGAATTCAAGCTTTCTCCTCCTTAGAAAAGTAAGACCCAATCATCTTGAAACACAGGTGGAATATATAAAGCACCCAGAAGCGTAATTCCCAAAATGGAGTGGCAGCCAGCATGAGTGAAGAAAGAACATCCTTCCCTCAACACAGCCTGAGACACAATGAGGCAAGTTATTGGTGCTTACACTTTTAGAAAAACTAGCCTCAGCAACCAGACGTACAATGATTTCACCCTGAAATCATCATATGCTTATACCCACAATAAATCTTAGCCAAATATTGCTTCTGTATATATATGGAGGGAGGAAAATTTTTTTGCATAAACTGTGAGCACACATCTTTATACTCCCTATCATAAACAGCAACACAATGATGTTCTGAAAGTTTGTTTCATGTACTCACATTGTCATTTATTCCTCTGGGCTTCATGAAGGTCTTGATGTTGATGATGATGCAAAGTCCATAGGGATAGCATGTTGGTAAAGGATAATAATTCTCTTCATTGACCTGAGACTGTTGAGACACTAACGATGGTGCACGAGAGGTTCCTGATGAATTTTCAATCTATTAAAATCTATGGTTTTCTATAATCTAAACATGTCAACTTTAACCTACAGTTCATTACATTTGCACAAAGCTACACCCTAGTTGCAACTCTCTCCTCCATTCTACCCATGAACTACTATTACTGTACCATCATTAACCATTCTCATTACCCAATTTATTAATACCATAAGCAACCAGGATTCTAATGTAACCTTATCTACATACAACTTTTCACCAATTACTGAATCCACTGTTACTACTACAACATCTAATCCCGTAAGTCTTTCAGTGTCTTCCCTAGCTTATCTTTCAAACCATTTACACTTAACTCATTCCATACCAATGCATGATTATCTTGACCAAATCTTTGTAAATACTGAATAGATGTATTTTTCCTACTCTCTTAAGCCTTTCACAATTATTCCCAAAATCATGATCTATGTCACACACCCATATTCTTCTCTACATCCAATACAGCTAAACCTACTGAATCAATTTCACATTTTTTTTTCTCTTGCCAAATGAAACTTTGTCTGTATGCATCCAGTTCTCTGCTGTATATCATCTTCCTTGTTCTGACAAACATTACATGCAACCACTTGTGCACTGCTTCTTCCTGTTTACTTTCTATTACCATCACTGGATCTGCTCTAAAAACCTTAGCCCACCACTTTCTATTTTGCATCCCTGATCTTCTCAACTATGCTCTCTCCTACACTCATTTGTATCTTCCATCTTCATATCCACCACTGATACTTTCACCTTAGCTAAATCCCGTTCTTATACAAACCCCCAAAATATTTCCTCCATCTCCTCATAATACCCTGTATTCATAACCTCTTTCATATTGTAAACAGAAATAACAGCATGACAAAACCAAAATGGAATTCAACTGCATCATCTGAATAAAGTATTCTCACAAGTATTCAGTAAATTTTGCATCAACTCAGTGTACAGCAAAAACATGAATTTCTAAATAATCTTACGAATAATGAAGGGACTCAAATAAGAAGCCAGAGTCTCTCTATCCTCTTCTATCAGTGCCTCAAAAAGTTCTGTGATTAGCTGGTGATATTTGACAACATTAAGGTTGCGTACAAATGTTTCCTCTAGGGGCCGTCCCATCTCAGGACAATACCATCCAGGAAGTCTGAAATGAAAAGCCAAAATATAATACTAAGCCTACAGTTATCCATTATACTTCATGAAAATTTCACCCCAGGATTGCACCCTTTTATGGAAAAGTTAAACATTTTGCTCAAATCTGTATGATTATCATTTATTCCAGTCCACTTACACTATACATACCTGAGCCTAATCCTAATATTCTAGTCTCTGCTCGCCTGAGTTGTCTGCATGTGACCCTATCACCAAAGTTTGGATCCAAGGGAGCAACTACCTAATCTTCCCATGGTTTTCATTTTGAGTCCAGCCATCCAAAGACTGACAAGAATGATACAGTAGCAACTTATTCCCTCAAACAGTAAAGAAGTGGAATTCTCTTTCTCCTGTCTTTACTTCTTCCTATAACCTTTCTTCCTTTAACAGTCCGGCCTGCAGACTTGATTAATTTCTACATGGCATTTCTCTTACTTTTTCCTTTCCCATGAGAAGGCTTAGATTGGGGTATACTTTTACCCATACCACATCAGTATCATAAAAAAGAAAAAAAGCAGGGAAGCTCAAGCACTAGCACTTAAAACATTCAATTACTTGCTATTCTTCACAAAACTTACCTTGAACATCTCATACATATGAGTGTTGTGGAAGCCCTATGTAAGTACACATAATATCATCATCATTTATTATTATCTATTTACTATACTCGTTCATTGTCTCCCGCATCAGTTAGGTAGTGCCAAGAAACAGACAAAGAATGGCCCATCCACTCACATACACACACATATACATAAATGCCCATGCACGCACATATACATACACATACATAACATATACACATATACGTACACATACACAGACACATACATATATACACATGTATATATTCGTACTTGTTTGCCCCTATCCATTCCTGGTGCTACACTACTCTACAGGAAACAGCATCGCCACCCCCTTCTTCAGCATGGTAGCGTCAGGAAAACATGCAAAAAAGGCCACTTTTTTTCACACTCAGTCTCGCTGTCATGTGTAATGCACTAAAGCCACATCTCCCTGTCCACATCCTGGCCCCACAGACCTTTCCATGGTTTACCCTAAATGTTTCACATGCCCTGGTTCAGTCCATTGATAGCACTTCGACCCCAGTATACCACACCATTATTACTGTCATTATTTGTAATGGTAGTAGTAATCATACCATTACCATTTCATTATGTGGATGAGGACAACAAATGGTCTTAGGAGAATTGACAGAATGAGAAAGGACTGAGTAACAGAGAGGTGTGGTAGTAACGAAAATATGTACAACATACAACAAAGCTGAAGAGGGTGTGCTGAAATGGTTTGGACATATGGAGAGGGTGAGTGAGAAGAGCATAACTAATTGGGTATTGACGTTGGAAGTGGAGGGAAAATGAGGAGGTGGAAAGATTGAGTGAAGGAAGCTTTGAGAGCTCAAGACCTGATCATGCTGGAGTGCAAGGAATATATGGGATAGAGCAAACTGGAGTGATTTGGTATACAAGGGGTGACATGCTGTAATTGGGATGAACCAGAACATATCAAGTGTTCAGGGGATATCATAAATAAGTCTGTGGGGCCTGGCTGTGGACAGAAGGTTATGGTTTCACTGCATTATACATGACAATTATAGAGTGGGTGTCAGCAAATGAAACAAAATCTTCAAAGCAAATATCTGGTCCACACATCCTTTACCTCTCCCACGCCTGAAGCCAAATTGTTTATCATATGTCAGATGTTCTGTGGATAATTCCACCCACCTCAAAGCACCATTCTACAAATTGCATTACTGGTTATACTTAAGAAAGTTATACCTCTAATATCAGCATTTACTTTTATACCCCTTCCCTTAATCAAAAGGAAATAATCATGTATCTGCCAATCCTCTGGCACCTTACCTTAGCCATAAAATGGATACCTTAATAACCAGTCAAAACTAGTCACCTACATTTTTAAGTAACCTCAACAACAATCCCATCTAATCCTGCCATATCTACAGTGATATACTTACCTCTTCTGTATAAGCTCATCAGCTTGTTCTTGAGCCATGCCAGCAAACACACAATACAAGGCTTTGCGGTCATTATCAACACTGTCTAAACCTTTTAATACCTGAAACAAAAAAAAAGTCTATGAATTTTAATTTGTTTAAAGAAAGTATTTAAAATTTAACTACATCTACACAAGCTCTCTGAATATTCAGAAATCAACTTTTTTTCAATGCTTTCTCCAAACTATTTCTAGAAATAAGTAAAGTTCACTTTACTGTGGGGATGGTAGACTTACTCTAAAGTGAAATAAATTAAGTGGAATTTCTACAACGAAATATACACTGCTCTTCTAACACAATATTCATATCTTCCATCATTTACAAGAATGAGAAAAAGAGTTTGCTAAACTTGCAACTCTAAATACTTACATTATGAAGGACATGGTCAATACAGAGACCTAGTCGTTCTTGCAGCAAATCATAACGTCCAACAATGTAGAGTGCCTCCAAGATAGGTTTTAAGTCACAAAAATTTCGTCGTACAACATTTACAACTTGCTCCATTGCTTCCTAAGAGATGTGTGGAAATAAAAAGAGTGGTTGAGAGAGCAGATGCAGGAGTGTTGAAATGGTTTGGGCACATGAAGAGAATGAGTGAGGAAAGACTGACAGAGGATATATGTGTCAGAGGTGGCAGGAACAAGAAGTGGGAGAACAAACTGGAGGTGGAAGGATGGAGTGAAAAAGATTTTGAGTGATTGGGGCCTGAACATACACGATGGTGAGAGGCATGCAAGGAATAGAGTGAATTGGAACGATGTGGTATACTGGGGTCGGTGGGCTGTCAATGGACTGAACCAGGGCATGTGAAACATTTGCCTTCATATTGGAGAAGGCATATGATAGGGCTGATAGAGATACTTTGTGGAAGGTATTAAGAGTACATGGTGTGGGAGGTAAGCTGCTAGAAGCAGTAACAAGTTTTTACCAAGGATGTAAGGCATGTGTACGAGTAGGAAGAGAGGAGAGTGATTGGTTCCCAGTGAAGGTCAGCCTGCGGCAAGAGTGTCTGATGTCCCATGGTTATCTAATTTATTTATGGATGGGGTGGTCTGGGAGGTAAATGCAAGAATTTTGGAGAGAGGGGCAAATATGCAGTATGTTGGCAATGAGAGGGCCTAGGAATTGAGTCAGTAGTTGTTCGCCGATGATACAGCTCTGGTGGCTGATTTGAGTGAGAAACTGCAGTAGTAGGTGACTCGATTTAGAAAAGTGTGTGAAAGGAGAAATTTGAGAGTAAATATGAATAAAAGCAATGCTATTAGGTTCAGTAAGGTTGAGAGATAAGTTAATTGGGATGAAAATTTGAATTTAGAAAAAATGGAGGAAGTGGAGTGTTTTAGATAACTGGGAGTGGACTTAGCAGCAAATGGAACCACAGAAGTGAAAGTGGGTCATGGGGTGGGAGAGGAAGGTTTTGGGAGAGATGAAGAATGTGTGAAAAAAGAGAACGTTGTTGCAGAGAGCAAAAATAGGTATGTGTAAATGAATAATAGTTTCAACAATATTATATGGTTATGAGGCATGGGCTATAGATAGGGCTATACAGAGGAGGGTGGAGGTGTTGGAAATTAAATGTTTGAGAACAATATGTAGTGTGAAGTGGTTAATCGTGTAAGTAATGAAAGGGTAAGAGAGATCTGTGGAAATAAAAAGTGTGTGGTTGAGAGAGCAAAAGAGGATATGTTGAGATATTTTTTGGACATATGGAGAGAAGGAGGGAGGAAGGGTTGACAAAGAGGATATATGTGTCAGAGGTGGAAGGAACAAGGAGAAGAAGGAAACCAAATTGGAGGTGGAAGGATGGAGAGAAAAAGATTTTGAACTATCGGGGCTTGAACATATAGGAGGGTGAGGCATGCAAGGAATAGAGTGAATTGGAATGTTGTGGTGTACTGGGGTCAACATGCTGTCAATGGACTGAACCAGGGCATGTAAAACATCTGAGGTAAACCATGGAAAGGTCTGTGGGGCCTGGATGTGGATAGGGAGCTGTGGTTTCTGTGCATTACACATGACAGCCAGAGACTGAGTATGAATGAATATGGCCCTTTTTTGTCTGTTTCCTGGCTCTATCTCTCTGAAGCAGGGGGTAGCGATGCTGTTTCCTGTGGGGTGGGCTAGTGCTGGGAATGGATGAAGACAAGCAATTATGAATATGTACGTGTATACATGTATATGTCTGTGAATGTGTATGTATATATATGTATATGTTGATATGTATATGTATGTGCATGTGCGTGTATGGGTATATTCATAAACGCCAACACACAAACATATACATTTCAATATATACCTACATATACATACACAGACATATATATACATGTACATATCCATTCTTGCTGCTTTCATCCATTTATGTCGCAACTCCACCACACAAGAAATAGCATCCACCCCTACCCATGGGGCAGTGCCAGGAAAAGACAAAAAAAGCCACATTCATTCACACTCAGTCTCTAGCTGTCAGGTTTAATGCACCAAAACTACAGCTCCCTCTCTACATCCAGGCCCCACAGAACTTTCCATAGTCTACCCCAAACACTTCACATGCCTTGGTTCAATCAATCCACTGACAACACGTCAACCCCAGTATACCACATCGTTCCAATTCACTCTGTTCCTTGCACGCCTTACACCCTCCTGTATGTTCAGGCCCCGATCACTCAAAATCTTTTCCGCTCCCTCCTTCCACCTCCAATTTGGTCTCCCGCTTCTCCTTCTTCCCCCCACCTCTGACACATATGCCCTCTTTGTCAATCTTTCCTCACTCATTCTCTCCATGCGTCTAAAGCATTTCAGCACATCCTCTTCTGCTCTCTCAACCACACTCTTTTCATTTCCACACATCTCTCTTACCCTTTCATTACTTACTCGATCAAACCACCTCACACCACATATTGTCCTCAAACATTTCATTTCCAACATATCCACCCTCCTCCATACAACCCTATCTACAGCCCACGCCTCGCAACCATATAATATTGTTGCAACTACTATTCCTTCAAATATACCCATTTTTGCTCTCCGAGATAACGTTCTCTCCTTCCACACATTTTATATCGCTTCTAAAACTTTCACTCCCTCCCCCACCCTGTGACTCACCTCTGGTCCCATAGTTCCATTCGCTGCTATTATCAATGAATCACACTGATTATAACAAGAAAAGATTTTTCATTAAAGGCAAAACCTAATAACCATCATTAATCAATTTCTTTGTGCAGGTAATTCCTTTTTGCATGTTTTGCCAAAACATCTACAAAACTTCAACACACTATCAGTGTAGCAGATGAAATATATTTCTGAAGTGATTACTTTCACTTCTATAAGAATATCTTTGAAACTGAGAGCATACAAACATTTTCATCTAAACAGTTTAAAAAACTAACCTTCCCAGGGGTTGGAAAGGAAACCCATGAGTGAAGTTCAGGAGTTAATAGGTTTCTGTCAAAAAACATATACTGCATAATCGATACTAATCATTTCCCTACCAATTCAAACATCATGTTTAGGTTATCCCACTTACCTTGGCTCGGCTGTCACAAATATACTGGCAAAGTTTGAAACCCTGTCGCGAAAGGTTGTCAATATCTAAGACCAAGAAGGCAACACTGATGGCTTCATACTTATCCAAGTCTTGCAGAATTGTCCTAACTTCAGATCTGATAAAATAGGAGCAAGATATGATATATATTGGTAAAAAGATACAGAGCAAATAGATATCAATTCTACTTCACCAAAATGAAGGGTACCTGTATTACCCATAAACAATAACAGTAATAATAACGATATCAATTAATGAGTTAATAATACAGCCTCAGGACCCCTTCTACAGGTCTCCTACAGTTTCAAGGTTATGAACCAATCAGGAGCAGAAAAATTATTAACTCCTTTGGTGTGCGAAGTTCCTTGATATGACTACAACCTCAACAAAGGTGGCTTTTTATAAGCAGTGTGCAAATAGGGTCTGGTAAGACAAACAATAATGACATAAACAGCAAAGCATAATATTGTATCCATAATATCAATAGTGTTCCCATATTTGTACAATCAAGCAAAGAGCAATTCATATTTTTCATTATTAACGAAGAAAAACAATCATCTGACATAAAAAAAAATTATGGTCATGATGACCTGAAACCTGAAATAGGTGTTTAATAGTTAAGGATGGAAAAGAGTTGCCCCGACTCTGGGATCATCCCAAAAAAAGCCAAGTCAATCTTCATGAGATACAGTGAAATCCACCAAACAGAGGATTCCAGTGTGTGGATTTGAGGATAGCGACACCTTACGGCAGGAAATCTAGAGCTGAAGAGTTGTACATAGTAGTAAGAATTGTAGAGAAATTGTATAAAACAAAGGCAAAGTTTAAGTACGCAAAGAAATCTTACATCAGATGGCATCAAATCTGGGAGATTCAAGATTCATAAAGCAAGCAATAGGTGCTTTTCTACCACAAGCACAAACACCATTCTTGAAGCAGAAATGCTGGCTAATCATATAGTTAGAAATTTGAAGATGAAAAGGAGAGGCAGTTGGTTAGTTAGGTTTCAGAAATAAGCAGCTACATTGAGGAAGTATAGAGAAGCTAAGTTCTGACATTTCCTGTTCTATAACAGATGGTAAGAATTAAATATTTTCATTATTCTGAACACAACAAGGCAATAAAAATACTAAAGTAAAGCCCAAACACATACATAAAATTGCAGCAATCCTATTCAGGGAACACTTATTCAAGTGAATGTAAAACTCTTCCATTTCTCTAAATATGGTACATACCGTACTGTGACAGAAAACAATAACCAGATACTTACGTAAGTTTGACTTGAGCCATCAACAAAATTTCTGAAGGACTAGAGTAACCATCTGCTGGCCCCAGTGATGTTGCATCTCTCACCATAGCCATGACAGCTGATTTGCAAGGTCTCTAGACATAAAAAAGGGTATGTTTACAATTAGAAGTCAAGGAACTTGCAAGAAAATTATCAAAAAATCTAAATTAAAGGCAATACAGTAATGCTGGTACAATCAAGTCAATAATAAAATTTTCAAGAATGCATCATAAGAACTATCATTACAACAGTTACTCATTGGAGTACTCTCCCAGTACGCCTAAAACAGCCATTTTCATGTCAGGTTACGATAAGTGTTTCGGCACAATGCTGAGCTGACATATCCCAGAACTGGGGACACCAAAGATTTCCTATTCACCAACCGATCATCAATAGGAAAATAACATTTCATGTTATCAATCTAGCAAAATAGATCTTATCTACTTACATTTCACCTAAGAATCTTGTTTTGTTATTAACGTAAGTGTGTTCCTCACTTAAAGTACTGCTTCTGTCACTGTGGATGAGTTTGAAGGCGGTTTGAGCCAACCAACACCTGTTGCGCTCTTGTTGATGTTTTCCGGGACATTCCCCGACCGTGTCCGGTTCCTCTGGTTTGTGTCCAAAGGTCGGGTATGTGAGTGTGATTAACCCTCAAAGTGGACTGAGATAAGCCAGAATTAGTCGAAATATACCAGATTATTATAGAGTATAACATCCTAAATTGCTATAAACGCGTTCAAATGAGCTGGTTACTAAAATTTTGTAATAGGATTACTTATACCCAATCAAACAATAAGTGATCATGCACTGCCTTCAAGAAGTGTGATAACATATGAGAATAATAAAATAACCATGAAACAAACGTTATAGACCTTATTTCACGCAGAAAGAATGTAAAATATATGAAGGGAGAGTATATGCAAGGGCGGTGAGCACTAAAAACAGCACGGTCGTGCGACCTCTTCGTTTATATTGTACTTTAGTGCAATTTGCTGTAGTGCAACCTCTTTGTTTATATTGTATTTTAGTGAACTTGCTTTTGGGGGGAAGGGGAGTCTTGGTCTGCGGGTAAGGGTGGGGAATATGGGGAGCGGGACGAAGAACAGGGAAATTTGGGATTCGGGTCGTGTGATTAAAGGCGGGGATTGAGGGACATATGTCGGATCAAGGGGAGAGACAAGGTAGAGCAAACTTTTTTTTTATTTTCAGATCGACTGAGCACATGAGCTTAACACACAGCACTTTAATTGTTTCTGTAAGAAATCATGAAGCTGCAGTGGCAGGGGTATGAGGAAGAGTGCCTTTATTTAGGAGATCTCCACATCTAATATTTTCCCAATATTTCCCACTGTGCGAGAAGTGACAGTTGTAGAAGTCCAGAAGGCAGTGGTGACAATCATGAGGCAAGATGTCAAAAGATAGTCTAAATAAAACAATAGATAAATGAAATGTGGAAAGTTCAAACTTAACCCCCATTTATACAAGTTTGTATTACACCAAATCTGCTTTTGAATTTTGTTTGTAGATTTCATGGTGCAGGTTGAGTCAAAAACCCTTACATACTTTGTGTTAATCTTGCTTAGGCATAAGCTTAACTCCCTTTTTTGTTTTGAGCAGCATACTGGTAAATGAGAAATCTCATTAATTCAAGTGACCATGACGATACATTTCCTAAGATTTTGATCAGTTTAGAATGAATGTAATCCATTCAACAATCTCTCTCTCTCTCTCTCTCTCTCTCTCTCCAGATTCGACAAGTTTATGCCTGGCAAAGGTGCTCATGTCCATGATAATCTGTTCTCCGTTGTGCTATTACTGACACAGAGTAGGGAGGGCATGTAAATTCCCAATATGTAGGGCAATGAACAGGTTCTGTGACAACAACACATGCAGTGTAAATAAGACGTAAATCACCAGGTACCTCACTAGCTTCCTCTTGTCTTCCAACAGCGGGCACAATAAGGACAACGTAGGAAGACGAACAAACTCTCTCCATTACCCCATCATTTTCCAACGTAAAATGGGTACTGTGGTTATAATGAAAACACTTGATTGGAAAATAAGAGTACATCCTATATCAAGGTTATGCTACTGTGAATAACTTTTCCTAATCTTCTGAAATGTAACCTTCAATAGTGACAGTAGCTACATTAATTTTAATATTATCAAAGAGCAATATGGCTATTCGTATTCTATTTGATGTAAAGCGTATCTTGGAATCTGCAATCTGCTTCACAATGTCCACTGTCCACATTTTTTCAAAAGAGAAGCACCTGCATAAGGCACTCACGCCTAGATAAAAAAAAAAATGTATATATTCAGAAGCACCTGCTTGTCAGAAGACATGCGTGAACTATATGATCCTAGTCACCAGATGTATGCATCTGTCCGGCATGTCTTGTTCATATTAATAGACGAGTACTTTACCAATAATCTCAACCAAAAGTTCAGCTTAAGGGCGTTGATCATTAAGAAGGTCTTTTTTCAGCAGTCCTTTCCTTTCCGAGCTTAATAGGCTTATATTCAGGACTCACTTGGATTGTATAGGTCCTAGCCCATTGTGACAGACTTCAGCGACTGGAATCTCACGTTCAGCAGCACCTTGCTT
>JAUTXX010157998.1:0-15597 GCA_032273605.1 Panulirus laevicauda | reverse complement strand
CTGTACAACGCAGAGGTATATGAATACGAATAAAGTGCATATGAACTCGCACCTTCATAGAACATACAAACCTCCAACAGCCAGGATCGAACCCGGGACCCCTGTGCAGGAGGCGGGAATGTGTGTGTGTGTGTGTGTGTGTGTGTGTGTGTGTGTGTGTGTGTGTGTGTGTGTATACTTGATCTCTGATACAGAGAAGACCAGGCCTTTTCCTCATTTTTAGAATCTTTGTTGTTTTAGCGCAGCCAAGAACGATTCTTATAGCTTCATTTTCTAATTTTTTCAAGCCCTCCAAGCATTTTCTCAGGCGCTAGAGCAAACAGGGGCGCAGCATAATCAGTCATAGAACGGAGTGATGTAAATAATCTTAACTATTTTGACATAGGCCCCATAATGAGCTTTGGGAACAGCTATAGCTCTGAGTGCCTTAAGCCTCTCACTACATTGGTGGTAAAGTCTCGTTACACAGCTTCAAGCGTTGGTAACTCTAACCCAGCATACCAGTAACCTTTTGCATAATCAACCTGGGACCCGTTATTTAACCGAATCTCACTGATGACTCCCTATTTTTTAGGGTGATGCTTCTTGAGAATTTTGGTTTTGTCAGCAGATATGACATGACCTTACCTTTCACGGGTATCTGATACATGATTGAGTGTAGTGAGTGTATTGTTATACCTGGAGGTGCTGTGAATGGCCGTAAACAAAGAGTTGTGATTAATGGTTAAGCCTCAAGATG
Source organism: Panulirus laevicauda (assembly GCA_032273605.1). Classification (NCBI taxonomy): domain Eukaryota; kingdom Metazoa; phylum Arthropoda; class Malacostraca; order Decapoda; family Palinuridae; genus Panulirus; species Panulirus laevicauda. The sequence goes on along the minus strand of JAUTXX010157998.1, from coordinate 14,858 downwards.
GTTAGACGTAGCAAGTGGAGTATCACAAGAATCAGTCTTGGGACTACTTCTCTTTCTCATATGTATTAATGATATTGATAATGGGCTGCATTGCAAGATATCAAAATTCGCTGATGATACAAAGCTGGGAACTACATCTGCAATAGATCTTGAACGTCTACGGCTTCAAACTGACTAAGACAAACTGATAGACTTGGTTCATCGATGGAAAATGAATTTTGATATCGATAAGTGAAAGTTTTACATATCCGTAGTAAAAACAAATTCTCAAGCTACATATAAACTCCGTTGAAATGCAAAAGATAAATGTGGAAGAAAACTTGGGTGAGAAAAGAGCGAACAAAATTCTTGGAATCATAGATTTAGCCTTCGAATTCATGTCCAGGGAAATCATCTATACTTTACAGTTCATTGGTTCTTCCACATCTTGAGTACTGTATTCAATTTTGGTTACCCAACTTAAAAGAAAAGGACATAGACTGAATGGATGGAACTACAGAGATGATCCCGGACTGAGAAACAAATACTCCGAGATGACATTAAACGACTTAAATTTATCTAGCTTAGGAAAGAGAATGTTAAGAGGTGATCTAATACAAGTATTCAGAATGATCAAAGGCTTTGATAATCTTGATCTATCAAGTTACTTAAGACTTGATTCTTCTGGGAAAACGTTTTACTTCGAATGAGGCGAAGTACTTTTTCTTCAACAAGATTGTTAACATATGGAACGATTTGCAATTTAGAGTAGTTGGAAGCAATACTACAGATACGTTTACGAATGACTTGAGAAATACTTCGCTTTAACTCCAAGTCTTACATTATTTGCGCCATCTCAGTTACAATGACAATTTGCGTGTTATTCTCTCTGAATTACCTGTATGCTTTCTACCCCACAAATCTATCACCTGTATGCTTTTACGACACTAATCTATCATCTGTATGCCTTCTACCATACAAATCTATCACCTGTATGCTTTCTACCAAACTCATCTATCATCTGTATGCTTTCTACCACACTAATCTATCACCTGTATGCTTTCTACCACACTGATCTGTCAGTTTCTGATATTTTCCACTATCACAAACAGCCTCGAAAATACCCAATGGTCTCTTGCTGTTTGAATTCCTTTGTATTCCTTTGCATTTGTAACCACAGATACAGTGTGCACAACACCTGTAAAACGTTTTTTATTTGTTCAGTAGCGCCCAAATCATGCAAGGAAAAAATCTGTTTGCTATCTGTTTTGCTGCAGAGGCACAAGTGATGGGAGGCTGACACTGCTCGAGAACGGTTGATACTGAAGGGTTGGCACTGCTTGTGAAGGGCTGGCACTACACTTAAATGATTGGCACCGGTGTTAAGGAATCGGCACTGAGACCGTTGACACTGATGGCAAGAGTTGGTACTGACTGTGGCAGTGTGGAGGCAGTGTTCACTGTAAGTGCGAGGAACGAAGTGACCCCGTGCCCCACGATAAGTGAGTACATCCGTCCATATTGCTCTCTCTCTCTCTCTCTCTCTCTCTCATGTCCAGATTTCAAAACCTTCATACATTTTCTATATCAGAAATCCAACTAAAGTAAACTTTCACCAGTAAATAGATGAAAAAGTCCTAAGCGAGCTTTTGCCATGCGGTAAAATTCATGTGTAATGGGTTGAGATCTTGTTTCTTAGAACCAGACGGGAGAAGGTAGAGTTTCTGAGGTATTCTACCACTGATATGAAAGATCCATTCTCATTCCTTGCGTTAGTGGTTCATACAAGGTTCCCAGTATACTAGCAGATGTGTATTTCAACCTTTTACAAACCCTTCTTCGATCTGACCTTCGTTTATATAGTTATTCTCAATAATCGTAGCACATGTTACCCAATTACTCTGCGATGCTTTTAATACCTATTATTAAAAACTTACCTGACACGTCTCTCTTGTTTCAGCAAGAGCATTGGTGCTCTACTTTGTTTTAAGGTCACACTAGCTTCAATTCAGTAACAGGTTCATAAGTTTTACCTATAGCCTCTATATCATTTCAGGAATTGGATGGAATTCCATCGCATCCCGGCGGCTATCATGATGACTATTTCTGTGATGTGATTCTCATTAAAGCGGCCACTTATCTCTTTCCTCTATGTAGCCAATACCTGTTGCATTACAATATGTTCACCTCTTGCCCTTTTTCTCAGGAGTAGTTCTCATACACTTGTCGGGCTGAACAGTCCATCCTCAAATATTTCTCTTCGCTGCCTTTTATACACATGGGGGAACAATACGTTTGGATCGCTTTCCCATGTACATCTCATTTATCATTTGTTCTCCTTTACGCCAATCCTTCATTTCTCTCTGCGCATTTCTCATATTTTCCCTGAACACTTATATTCGTTCCTTACTTCTTGATATCGTTATGTTTTCCTTATCATCTTCAGTTCATCCACATATTTCAATCTTTTTATGTTTTCGCTCTTCACTGTACTTTCTTATAACTGGTTCTGAACCTTCAGCCGTTTCTTACAGTCTTTTCTATAATGCTTGTGTATCGATGTTGTACTTTCTTATAACTGGTTCTGAACCTTCAGCTGTTTCTTACGCTCTTTTCTAGAATGCTTATGTATTGATGTTGAAGTACTCGTCTTCAGAAAATATCACGTCGTTAGTAAATATCATGTCTTTAGTAGATATCATGTCGTTAGTGAATAACTCTTTTTCCAACTTGCGTCAGAATGGGGCGTCGGGTCATTTATTTCACTGACGCCAGTCGCCATACAATGTTCAACTATACGGCAGGACGTGGTTATCGCCAGTGTTCTGGTCTGGTCTGACACACTATCTTCTACTTCACTCGCCATGAAGAGAGGTTTACATCATTTGTGAAGAGGTTTAATGTTTCATTATCTCATGTGATATATTTGTATCTGGTTGAACCCTCATCAATTTTTATTGTTCTTTTCAACCTCTCCGTTTCATTTCCTAATCAATTATTCATTATTCAACGTTTAAATCTACACCCATGAGCTGTTCCTCGTCCTTCCCACTCAGTGAATTAGAATAGAAATTCTCCAAAACCGTAGTACTCCTGGTTGAGATGCATTTAATCTCTTCAACATGTCGTCCACTTCAGTTAAGACAGTCGGCCTGGTCTTTCTTCTATTCACAAACACGTCAAACCTGAAAGAATGTTGTGCCTATCCCACAACATATCTAATCTCAGGGTTATCTTCTTTCTTCATTCCTCTGATTCCTTAGTTCGGTATGTTGCATGATCTGCTTTTATTGAAACGTAAAACGTGTTCTTAAATCTTCCATTCAGTAATTTTGTTTTGTTCTTAAACGGTGCATTTTGCATACATCATTTTCTGGTCTGTATGATTTTTCTTGCTATTGTTAACATTGATGACATCTGCTGCAATATCATTCCCTGATACACTCCTTTGTGGATAGCATGAATCTATTGTCCTTGATAGTTACTTGTGTGTCATTACATGACTATCAGCTTCCTTTCCTAACCATATACTATTTGTCACCATCAAAGTCACGACTGCATACCACTCACAAGTGTATACAAAGACAGTATGCAAGTCACGACTGTATACAAAATTCATAAAACTATACCAGAGTCACAATTGTATAACGCAGTCACAACTGTATACCGGAGTCAAAACTGTGTACCGGAGTTAAAACTGTGCCGGAGTCACAACTGTATACCAGAGTTACAACTGTGTACCGGAGTTACAACTGTTTAACGGAGTCACAACTGTGTACCGGAGTTCCAAATGTGTGCCGGAGTCACAACTGTATACCGGAGTCACAACTGTGTACCAAAGTTACAACTGTGTACCGGAGTCACAACTGTGTACCGGAGTTACAACTGTGTACCGGAGTCAAAACTGTATACCGGAGTTACAACTATGTACCGGAGCCACAACTGTGTACCAGAGTCACAACTGTATACCGGAGTCACACCTATGTACCGGAGTCACAACTGTGTAAAGGAGTCACAACTGTGTGTCGGAGTCACAACTGTGCATCAGAGTCACAACTGTGTACCGGAGTCACAACTGTGTGCCGGAATCACAACAGTGTATCAGAGTCACAGCTGTGTACTGGAGTTACAACTATGTACCAGAGTCACAAATGTATACCGGAGTCACAACTGTGTATCAGAGTCACAACAATGTGCCGGAGTCACAACTGTGTGTCAGATTCACAACTGTATAGAGGAGTCACAACTGTGTACCGGAGTTACAACTGTGTACCAGAATCACAAATGTATACCTGAGTCAAAACTATGTATCAGAATCATAACTATGTGCCGGAGTCACAACTGTGTACGAGAGACACAACTGTATACCGGAGGCACAACTGTGTACCGGAATCACAACTGTGTGCGGTAGTCACAAGTGTGTAGCGGAGTCACAACTGTGTATCAGAGCCACAACTGTATACCGGAGTCACAACTGTGTACTGGAATCACAACTGTGTGCCGGAGTCAAAACTGTGTACCGGAGTCTAAACTGTGTATCAGTCACAACTGTATACCGGAGTCACAGCTGTGTACCGTAGTCACAATTGTCGACCGGAGTAACAACTGTGTACCGGAGTCATAACTGTGTACCGGAGTCACAACAGTGTATGAGAGTCACAACTGTGTACCGGAGTCACAACTGTGTACCGGGGTTACAACTGTGTATCAGAGTCACAACTGTATACCAGAGTTACAGCTGTGTACCGGAGTCACAACTGTATACCGGAGTCACAACTGTGTACCGGAGTCACAACTGTGTACCAAGATCACAACTGTGTACCGGAGTTGCAACAGTGCATCAGAGTCACAACTGTATAATGAAGTAACAACTGTGTACCGGAGTCACAACTGTGTGCCGCAGTCACAACTGTGTGCCGCAGTCATAACTGTGTGCCGCAGTCACAACTGTGTAACAGTGTCACAACTGTGTACCGGAGTTACAACTGTGTACCAGAGTCAACTGTATATCGGAGTCACAACTGTGTACAGGAGTTATAACTGTGTGCCAGAGTCACAACCGTGTACCGTAGTCACAACTGTGTATCAGAATCACAACTGTATAACGGAGTCACAACTGTGTACCAGATTCACAACGGTGTACCGGAGTTACATCTGTGTACCGGAGTCACACCTGTATTCCAGAATTACAACTGTGTACTGGAGTTACAACTGTACTACGGAGTTACAACAGTGTACCGGAGTTACAACTGTGTACCAGAGTCACAACTGTGTTCTGAAGTTTCAACTGTGTACCGGAGTTACAACTGTATGCCAGTGTTACAACTGTGTACCGGACACAACTATGTACCAAAGTCACAACTCATTACCGGAGTCACTACTGTGTACCGGAGTCTCAAATGTGTACCGGAGTCACAAATATATACCAGAGTCACAACTGTATACCGGAGTCACAACTGTTCACCGGAGTCACAACTGTGTGCCGAAGTCAGAACTGTGTATCTGAATCACAACTGTGTACCGGAATCATAACTGTGCCAGAGTCACAACTGTGTATCGTAGTCACAACTGAGTGTCAGAGTCACAACTCTATACCGGAGTCACACCTGTGTACCAGAGTCACAAATGTGTACCGGAGTTACAACTGTGTACCGGAGTCAAAACCGTGTACCAGAGTTACAACTGTATACCGGAGTTACAAGTTTATACCAGAGTTACAACTGTGTACCGGAGTCACAACTGTGTACAGGAGTTTCAACAGTGTTCCAGAGTTACAACTGTATACCAGAGTTATAACTGTGTACCGGAGTTACACAACTATGTACTGGAGTTTTAACTGTGTTCCGGAGCTCCAGCTGTATACCAGAGTTACAACTGTGTACCGGAAACACAACTGTGTACCAAAGTCACAACTGTAACCCGGAGTCACAAATGTGTACCGGAGTCACAACTGTGTACCGGATTCAAAACAGTGTACCAGAGTCACAACTATTTACCGGAGTCACATTTGTGTACCGGAGATACAACTGTGTGCCAGAGTCAAAACTGTGTATCAGCGTCACAACTGTGTACCGGAGCTACAACGGTGTACCAGAGATACAAATGTATACCGGAGTGACAACTATGGATCAGAGTCACAACTGTGTGCCGGAGTCACATGTGTACCAGAATAACAACTGTATACCGGAGCCACAACTGTGTACCGGAATCACAAGTGTGTGCCGGAGTCACAGCTGTGTACCGTAGTGACAACTGTGTATCAGAGTCACAGCTGTATACTGGAGTTACAACTGTGTACCGTAGTCACAATTGTGTACCGGAGTCACAACTGTGTACCAGAGTCACAATTGTATATCCGAGTCAAAACTGGATGTAGGACTCACAACTGTGCACCGCAGTCACAAGGGTCAATCGGAGTCACAACTCAGTATCAGAGTCACTTTATACCGCAGTCAAAATTGTGTACCGGAGTCACAACTGTGTACCAGGGTCACAACTGTGTACCAGAGTTACAAGTGTGTACCAGAGTCACAACTATGAACTGGAATTTCAACTGTGTTCCGGAGCTACAACTGTATACCAGAATTACAACTGGGTACCGGAGTCACAACTGTGTACCGGAGTCACAACTGTGTACCGGAGTTACAGCAGTGTACCAGAGTCACAACTGTTTACCGGGGTAACAACTGTGTACCGGAGTCACAACTGTGTACCAGAGTCAAAACTGTATAACGGAGTCACAAGTGTGTACCGGAGTAACAAAGTGTGCCGGAGTTACAACTGTCTATCAGAGTCACTACTGTGTACCGGAGTTACAACTGTGTACCAGAGTCACAAAAGTATACCGTAGTCACAACTGTGCATCAGGGTCACAACTGTGTGCCGGAGTCACATGTGTATCAGAGTCAACACTGTATACCGGAGCCACAACTGTGTACCGGAAACACAACTGTGTGCCGGAGTCGAAACTATGTACCGAAGTGACAAAAGTGCATTAGAGTCACAACTGTATACAGGAGTCACAAGCGTGTACCGGAGTCACAATTGTGTACCGAATTCACAACTGTGTACCGGAGTCACAACTGTGTCCAGGAGTCACAACTTGGCACCAGAGTCACAATTGTGTACTAGAGTCACAACTGTGTATCAGAGTCACAACTGTATACTGGAGTCACAACTGCGTACCGAAGTCACAACTGCGTACCAGAGTCACAACTGTATACCAAAGTCAAAACTGTGTACCGGAATCACAATTTTGTAACGGAGTCACAAGTGTGTACCAGTCACAACTTTATACAGGATTCACAGCTGTGTACGGGAGTCACAACTGTGTACAAGAGTCAAAACTATATACAGGAGTCAAACTGTGTACCCGAGTCAAATTGTGTACCAGAGTCACAACTGTGTATCAGAGTTACGACTGTGTATCAGAGTTACGACTGTGTACCTGAGTCAAAAATGTATACCGGAGTCACAACTGTGTATCAGAGTCACAACTGCATACCGGAGCCGAAACTGTGTACCGGAATCATAACTGTGTACCGGAGTCCCAACTGTATACCGGAGTCACAAAGGTGAACGGTAGTCACAACTGTGTTACGGAGTCACAACTATGTACCAGAGTCAAAACTGTATAACGGAGTCACAACTGTGTACTGGAGTCACAGCTGTGTATGAGAGTCACTACTGCATACCAGCGTAACAACTGTGTAGTGGAGTCAACTGTATACCGGAGACAAAACCGTGTACCGGAGTCACATCTGGGTATTAGAGTCAAAACTGTGTATCGGAGTTACAACTCTGTACCAGAGTCACAACTGTGTAACAGAGTCACAACTGTGTACCAAAGTTACTACTGTGTACAAGAGTCACAACTGTTTACCGGGGTCACAGCTGTGTACCAGAGTGAAAACAATATACAGGAGTCACAACTGTGTACTGGAGTCACAACTGTGCACCGGATTGACAGCCGTGTACCGGAGTCACAACTGGAAATCAGAGTCACAATTATATAATGGAGTCACAACTGTGTACCGGAGTTAAAACTGTGTACCGGAGTCAAACCTGTGTACCAGAGTCACAACTCTGTACCAGAGTCACAAATGTGTACCAGAGTCACAACTGTATACCGAATTCATAACTGTGTACCTGAGTTACAACTGTGTGCAAGAGTCACAACGATGTATCAGAATCATAACTGTGTACCATACATACAACTGTATACCAAAGTCACAAATGTATATCGGAGTCACAATTGTGTATCAGAGTCACAACTGTGTGCCGGGGTGACATGTGTACCAGCGTCACAACTGTATACCAGAGTCAAAACTGTGTACCGGAATCACAACCGTGTGCCGGAGTCATATATGTGTACCGGAGTCACAACTGTATATGAGAGTCACAACTGTGTGCCAGAGTGACATGTCTACCAGCGTCACAACTGTATACCGGAGTCACAACTGTGTACCGAAGTCACAACTGTGTACCGGAGTCACAACTGTATCCAGGAGTCATAACTCTGCACCAGAGTCACAATTGTGTACTAGAGACACAACAGGGTGCCGGAGTCACAACTGTGTACCAGAGTCACAACTCTGTATCAGAGTCACAACTGTGTACCGGAGTTACAACTGTGTATGAAAGACACAACAGTGTATCGGAGTCACAACTGTGTACCAGAGTCACAACGTTATACAGGATTCACAGCTGTGTACGGGAGTCACAACTGAGTACAAGAGTCAAAACTGTTTCCAGGAGTCACAACTGTGTACCCGAGTCAAATTGTGTGCCAGAGTCACAACTGTGTATCAGAGTCACAAATGTGTACCGGAGTTCCATCTGTGTACCTAAATACAAAATGTATACCAGAGTCCCAACTGTGTATCAGAGTCACGACTGTGTGCCGGAGTCACATGTGTACTAGAGTAACAACTGCATACCGGAGCCAAAACTATGTACCGGAATCATAACTGCGTGCCGGAGTCCCAACTGTGTACCGGAGTCACAACTGTGTATCAGAGTCAAAACTGTGTGCCGGAGTGGCATGTGTATCGGCGTGACAGCTGTATACGGGAGTCACAACTGTGTACTAGAGTCACAATTGTGCATCAGAATCACAACCTTATACTGGAGTCCCAACTGTGTACAGGAGTCACAACTCTGTATCAGAGTCACAACTGTATGCCAGAGTGACATGTGTACCAGCGTCACAGCTGTATACCGGAGTCATAACTGTTTACTAGAGTCACAATTGTGCATCAGAGTGATAACCTTATACTGGAGTCACAACTGTGTACCGGAGTCACTACTGTGCACCAGTCAAAACTATGTACCGGAGTCACAACTGTGTAATAGAGTCTCAAATGTATATCAGAGTCACAACTGTGTACCGGAGTTACAACTCTGTACCAAAGACAATCCTCTGTATCGGAGTCACAACTGTGTCCCAGAGTCAAAACTGTATACCGGAGTCACAACGGTATACCACAGTCAAAATTGTGTACAGGGGTCAAAAATATGTACTGGAGTCACAACTGTGTACCGGAGTCACACTGTGTGCCGGAGTCACAACTGTGTATCAGAGTCAAAACTGTGTACCGGAGATATAACTGTGTACCAGTCACAAATGTATACCGGAGTCAAAACTGTGTATCAGAGTCACAACTGGGTGTTGGAGTCATATGTGTACTAGAGTCTCAACTGTATACCGGAACCATAACTTTGTACCGGAATCACAACTGTATGCCGGAGTCACAACTATGTACCGAAGTCAAAACTCTGTATCTGAGTCAGAACTTTATACCAGAGTCACAAATGTGTACCGTAGTAACAACTCTGTAACAGAATCACAGCTCTGTACCAGAGTCACAACTGAATATCGGAGTCACAACTGTGTACTGGAGTCAAACCTGTTTACCGGAGTCACAACCGTGTATCAAAGTCACAACTCTCTACCAGAGTCACAACTTTTTACCGGAGTCACAACTGTGTACCGGAGTCAAAATTGTGTACCAGATTCACAACTGTGTATCGGAGTCACAACTCTGTATCAGAGTCAAAACTCTTTATCAGAGTCAAAACTGTGTACCAAAGTTATAACTGTGTACCAGAGTCGCAACTGTGTCCTGCAGTTACAACTCTGTGCCAGAGTCACAACAGTGTATCAGAGTCACAACTCTGTACCGACGTTACAACTGTGTACTAGAGTCACAACTGTGTACCGGAGTCACAACTGTGTACCAGAGTCACAACTGTTTACTGGAGTCACAACTGTGTACCGGAGTCACAATTGTATACCAGAATTACAACTGTATACCGGAGTCACAACTGTGTACCGGAGTCACAACTGTGTATCAGAGTCAAAACTGTGTATGAGATTCTCTACTGTATGCCGGAGTCACAACTGTGTACCGTAGTCAAAACTGTGCACCGGAGTCACAACTGTGTACCGTAGTCAAAACTGTGCACCGGATTCACAACTGTGTACCGGAGTCAAACTGGAAATCAGAGTCACAATTGTATAATGGAGTCACAACTGTGTACCGGACTTAAAACTGTGTACTCGAGTCACAACTGTGTACCGGAGTCACAACTCTGTACCAGAGTCAAAAATGTGTACCAGAGTCACAACTGTATACCGGATTCATAACTGTGTACCTGAGTTACAAATGTGTGCAAGAATAACAGCGGTGTATCAGAGTCACAACTGTGTACCAGAGTTACAACTGTATACTAGAGTCATAAATGTATACGGGAGTCACAACTGCGTATCAGAGTCACAACTGTGTGCCGGAGTGACATGTGTACCAGCGTCATACCTGTATACCAGAGTCAGAACTGTGTACCAGAATCACAACTGTGTGCCGGAGTCACAAATGGGAATCAGAGTCACATCTGTGTGCCAGAGTGACGTGTACCAGTGTCACAACTGTATAACGGAGTCACAACTGTGTACCGGAGGCACAACTGTATCAGATTGAGGACTCTATACCGGAGTCACAACTCTGTACCGGAATCACAACTGTGTACCAGAGTCACAACTGTCCCCAGGAGTCACAACTGTGTACCAGAGTCACAACTGTGTATCAGAGTCACAACTGTGTACCGGAGTTAAAACTCTGTACCAAAGACACGACAGTGTACCAGAGTCAAAATTGTGTACCAGAGTCACAACTGTATACAGGAGTCACAACCGTGTACGGGAGTCACAACTGGGTACAAGAGTCAAAACTGTATACCGGATTCACGACTGTGTACCCGAGTCAAATTGTGTGCCGGAGTCACAACTGTGTATCAGAGTCACAACTTTGTACTGGAGTTACATCTATGTACCAGAGTCACAACTGCATACCGGAGCCACAACTGTGTAGCGGAATCATAACTGTGTGTAGGAGTCACAAATATGTACCAGAGTCACAACTGTGTATCAGAGTCACAACTGTGTGCCGGAGGAACATGTTTACCAGCGTCACAACTATATACCAGAGTCACAACTGTGTACTGGAGTCACAATTGTGTATCAGAGTCACAACTTTATACTGAAGTCACAACTGTGTATCGGAGTCAAAACTGTGTACCAAAATCACATCTGTCTACCGGAGTCCCAACTCTGTAGTCTCAACTGTTTATCAGAGTTATAACTGTGTACCGGAGTTACAGCTGTGTACCAAAAAGCAACCTTGTACCGGAGTCACAACTCTGCATAAGATTCAAAAAGGTATACTGTAGTCACAACTGCGTACCGGAGTCACATTGTGTGCCGGAGTCACAACTATGTATCAGAGTCGCAACTGTGTACCGGAGTTACAACTGTGTACCAGTCACAAATGTATACCGGAGTCACAACTGTGTATCAGAGTCACATCTGGGTGTTGGGGTCACATGTGTACCAAAGGCACAACTTTATACCGGAACCACAACTTTGTAACGGAATCACAACTGTGTGCCGGAGTGACAACTATGTACCGGAGTCAGAACTCTGTATTAGAGTCACAACTGTATAGCAGAGTCACAAATGGGTCCCGTAATCACAACTGTGTAACTGAATCACAACTGTGTACCAGAGTCAAACCTGCATATCGGTGTCACAACAGTGTACTGGAGACACAACTGTGTACCGGAGTCACAACCGTGTACCAAAGCCACAACTCTATATGAGAGTCACAACTTTATACCGGAGTCAAAACTGTGTACCGGAGACAAAACAGTGTACCAGAGTCACAACGGTGCATCGTAGTCACAACTCTGTTCCGGAGTCACAACTCTATATCAGAGTCACAAGTGTGTACCAAAGTTACAACTATATACCAGAGTCAGAACTGTGTCCTGGAGTCACAACTCTGTACCAGAGTCACAACTGTGTACCAGAGTCACAATTATTTATCAGAGTCACAACACTGTACCGAAGTTACAACTGTGTACTAGAATTACAACTGTGTACCGGAGTCACAACTATGTACCAGACTCACAACTACATGCTGGAGCCACAACTCTGTACCGGAGTCACAATTGTGTACCAAAATTATAACTGTATATGGGAGTCAAAACTGGTAACCGTATTCACACCTTTGTACCGGAGTCACAACTCTGTGCCAGAGTCACAATTCTGTATCAAAGTCACAACTGTGTGCCAGAGTCGCAACTGTGGGCCGGAGTCACAAGTGCATATAAATATCAAGGCTGTGTACTTGAGTTACAACTCTGTGCCAGAGTTACAAATGTATACCGGAGCAACAACTGTGTATTAGAGTTATAACTGTGTATCGGAGTCAAAACTGTATGCCAGAGTCAAAAATGTATCCCGGAGTCACGGATGTGTACCGGTGTCACAACTGTGTGCAGGAGTCATAACTTTGTATCAAAGTCACAATTTTGTATCTAAGTTACAACCGTGTACCAGAGTCATACATGTATACCGGAGTCAAAACCCTATACCGGAGTCACAACTGTGCATCAGAGTCACAACTGTATACCGGATCTACAACAGTGTATCGGATCACAACTGTGTACCGGAGTCACAACTGTGTACCGGAGTCACAACTGTGTATCAGAGTCATTACTGTATGCCAGAGTCAGAACTGTGTACCGGAGTCACAACTGCACCGGATTCACAACCGTGTAGCAGAGCCAGAAATGGGAATCAGAGTCACAGTTGTATAATGGAGTCACAGCTGTGTACCGGAGTTAAAACTGTGTACCTGAGTCACAACTGTCTACCAGAGTCACAACTGTGTACCAGAGTCACAACTGTACACCGGATTCATAACTGTGTACCTGAGTCACAACCGTGTGCCGGAGTCACAACGGTGTATAAGAGTCATAACTGTGTACCAGATTTACAACTATGTACCAGAGTCAAATGCACACCGGAGTCAGAACTGTGTATGGGAGTCACAACTGTGTGCCGGAGTGACATGTGTACCAGCGTCACAACTGTATACCAAAGTCACAACTGGGTACCGGATCACAACTGTGTGCCGAAGGCACAACTGTCTACCGGAGTCACAACTGTGTGTCAGAGTCACAACTGTGTGTCAGAGTCACATGTGTACCAGCGTCACAAATGTATACCGGAGTGACAACTGTATACCGAAGTCACAACTGTGTATCACAGTCACAACTTTATACCGGAGTCAAAACTGTGTACCGGAGTCACAACTGTGTATCAGAGTCAAAACTGTATACCGGAGTCACAACTGTGTAGCAGAGTCACAAATGTGTATCACAGTCACAACTGTGTGCCGGAGTTACAGTTGTGTACCAAAGACACAACTGTGTACCTGAGTCACAACTGTGTACAAGAATCAAAAATGTATACCGGAGTCACAACTGTGCACCAGATTCACAACCGCGAGGCGGAGTCACAACTGAGAATCAGAGTCACAATTGTATAATGTAGCCACAGCCGTGTACTGGAATTAAAACTGTGTACCGGAGTCACAACTGTGTACCGGAGTCACAACTGTGTACCAGAGTCACAAATGTGTACCAGAGTCACAACTGTATACTTGATTCATAACTGTGTACCTGAGTCACAACCATGTGCTGTAGCCACAACGGTGTACCAGAGTCATAACTGTGTACCAGAGTTACAACTGTGTACCAGAGTCACAGATGGATACCGGAGTCAGAACTGTGTATGAGAGTCAACTGTGTGCCGGAGTGACATGTGTGCCGGCGTCACAACTATAAACCAGAGTCACAACTGTGTACCGGAATCACAACTGTGTTCCGGAGTCACAATTGTGTACCGGAGTCACAACTGTGTATCAGAGTCACAACTGTGTGTCAGAGTGACATGTGCACCAGCGTCACAAATGTATGCCGGTGTCACAACTGTGTACCGGAGTCACAACTGTGTATCAGAGTCACAACTTTATACCGGAGTCAAAACTGTGTACCGGAGTCACAACTGTGTATCACAGTCAAAACTGTGTACCGGAGTCAAAACTGTGTAGCAGAGTCACAAAATGTGTATCACAGTCACAAATGTGTACAGGAGTTACAGTTGTGTACCAAAGGCACAACTGTGTACCTGAGTCACAACTCTGTACAAGAGTCAAAAACGTATACCGGAGTCACAACTGTGTACTGGGGTAACAAATGTGCACCGGATTCACAACCGTGTAGCGCAATCACAACTGGGAGTCAGTCACTATTCTATAATGGAGTCACAGCTGTGTACCGGAGTTAAAACTGTACAACTGTGTACCGGAGTCACAACTGTGTACCAGTCACAAATGTGTACTAGAGTCATATCTGTATACCTGATTCATAACTGTGTACCTGAGTCACAACCGTGTACCGGAGTCACAACGGTGTATAAGAGTCATAACTGTGTACCAGATTTACAACTATGTACCAGAGTCAAATGCACACCG
>JAUTXX010157888.1:0-15598 GCA_032273605.1 Panulirus laevicauda | reverse complement strand
CGCCTTCTACGACACGCAGGGAATACGTGGGAAGTATTCTTTCTCCCCTATCCCCAGGGATAAATAATAATAATAATAATAATAATTATAATAATAATAATAAGAGATGGTACCATAAGTAAGAGAGCTGAGTTACAGGTAAAGAATAGAAGCCTTACAATTGCCCACCTTGGAAGAGATATGCATAAGGTGTGACTGATCAAACTTGAATTTTCAAACCAGATTGATGACAGTGACAGGTTCTTCAGATGTAGCAAGAAACTTTAAGAAACAATGTAAAGAAATACTTTTATAGCATAGGAGTGGTGGATGAATGGAATAAAATGACTGAAGAGATGGGACTGGAAACTCTCTTGTATTTTCAATTTTCTAAAAGTTGTATGGATGCAAGGAGCCAAGCTAGAAGTGCTCATTTTCTTTTAAAAATCTGGCTGGGGTGTCTTATTGTGCTTAAATGTAACCAAGCCGGGAAGAGGAGAGAGAAGTAATATGACTGAGGAAAGGAAACTGTATACTCTACCTCTGGATGGCACAAAGCCCAAGGGTAAAACGGAAGAATGGTTGGGGACTGCCTTAAGAGGTAAACTCACGGGGTTGGTGTAAGGGAGAGGGCAAGGTTTAGTGAAGGGTTAGTACTTCTGTTGAAGCAGGAGTTGTGGGAATGTGTAAAAGAGCGTAAGGAAGTGAGCTAAATATTTCAATTTCATCTTCAAATCAATTTAGCTTAAAGATAATCCACACAGTGTTAAAGAAAAGTAAAATTGTGGTCAGAGATGAAAAGAAATTAAGTTCAAAGCCAGAACACATCTAAAAACACAAATGGACATATTGATAAAATGATCATATTTTGAGAAACAGGAGACAAAAGCATCATAACAACCAAAATATACCTGATGATAGTGAGCAAGTCTTAGAAGCATAGAGCAGAGGACTTCTCGCTGGGTATCAAGCTCACGCTGGTCTGCCATGCTTGTTGTACTTCTCACAAGGAACAAATCCTCCACTAATGGTTGCAGTGCCAATATACCTGTTAAAAAAATCATGTTAAAGCTGACTATGTATCTATATCTCTGAAACATGTTTTCTTCGGGAAATCCCTCAAGGGGGTGGCCACCGCAAAAATAGTCTCCATAGCTGGTGAACTCCAGGGCCTTTAGTGCCTCGCCCTTAACAGGCCACTGGCAGAGGGCAATTGTAGCACGGGGTTTTCAGAAGCTCCTACCTTTCCTACCAACTACTACTGCCTAATGTTCCAACCTACTACTACTACCAAAAGTTCCTACTACTTTTACCTAATGCCCCTGTCTAATGTTCCTACTCACTACTTCTATCTACTGCTCTTACCATTTTGCCAAAAGGCACAGCTAGCACACAGCACTCACTGCAGGAAAATCTAAGGTTATGAATAATGAGTTGTGTGAGTTAAGTGTTATCAAGCGTTATGTGTAACAAGGAGAGATTGTATATTTGTGGACAGAATATCAGCCATCCACATATGGGTAAGGTAGAAAAAGAGACAGCTACATGGGTCAAAAGAGTGCAACTTAGCAACCACTGAAATGCTGGATCACAACACAGCCATCACTAACCCTTCCAATCCCTAGGCAGGTAGTACTGGTAATATACATCCTTGGTTGTTGACTGCCTAGCAACTACTATCTACTAGTTAAATTATCATTCAAAGCTGGTTAATTTATTAAGGAAATTGACAAACATCCAAATTTGAAGTGAAGAATGAAAGTTGGGCAACTGATATGAATATCTACCTACCTACCAGTACATACAATGAAATTTTGCTGGGGAGGCATGGATACCTTATGGCACTCACCACATGTCTTGCTTATCAAATAAAGCTGTTTCAGCTGCAGTGTTATGTTCATCCATCTTAGGTTAAATGTTTCTGTAGTTACTCCATGTATGTTTCTAATTTCTCCTAGAATTGCACTAACAGTCTTTCAAGTTTCTTTGCCAGACATTCATTTACCTTCATCTGAATCATGTGAGTAAATCCTAAGGAATAACTCCTGATCAGACAGGAGCATTAGGTAGAAGTAGTATTGGGTAGGTAAGAACATCAGGTAATAGTAATAGGTTGGAAAATTAGGTAAACACACTAGGTGGAAGTAGTCAGCTGGAACATTAAATAGGAGCCTCTGAAAATACTGCACTAAAGTTGCCCTCTACCAGTGGTCTGTTAAAGGTGAGGCACTAAAGGCTGAAAAGTGGCATTGGAATCAACCAGTTATGGAGACATTTTTGCTGCATGATCAACATACAGCAAGTATGATGATCATATGAAGAAACACTCTATCCAAAGAACATGTGGTAACCTTCTTCTTTCAGTTTCTCATCTTCCTGGTCTCTTGCAAGGCATCACAAACAGATACGGACAGAAGTCTGCATCAAGGCTGGGCCTTAATTGAAATAGAGAGAGAGATTAATGAAACAGAAAAAGAAAAGATCTTCTGTCTATCCAACTTTCCAACATTTTTCCATACTGAAAATATCTACAGCTCCCTTCCTGACAAAAAAAAATTTCTCCATTTTTGCCCAATTCATCTATGGATGATTCAAGCATTTTCTCATCCTAAGATGCATCTCCTACTAATCCTAAGCCCCTTCCTGTAATAATTCATTTCACTTTTTTTTTTTAAAACTCCCTAATCTGTAAATTATTCAACTGATTTGGCTTTAACTTGAGCATAATATTACCTAGACAATGTATGCTGCCACAAGATTCTAGATAGGTAACTTTTATATGAACATAAGATATGGAATATTTGAATATGTAAGAAAGAAATTAACATAATAATACAGTCCCACTTTACAATTAAACTTACAGTGAGATAAAGGAGGCTGGCCACTAGCCATTAAACCATCACACAGCTGAATGATCTTGGGAACACCTATAATACTCTTGCTGTGGTGTCGCTCATATGACAACAACACAAGGAACCGGAACATGGAAGGAATCAGTTCCTCTGCCTGCCTGAAAGAGAAGCACAGGATTCTTCAAAAACTTTTTTTTCTTTTAAAGTTGAGATGGTAGTTGCCCTATTGAAGGAAGGGGGTAGCAATGCCTTCTCATCCCTCACAGAGTGAATATTTGCACCTTTCTCCAGGACTTGCATTTACCTGCTTCATCACCCCATCTATAAACAAATTAAACAACCATGGTGACATTACACACCCCTATCACAGATCAACCTTCACTTGGAGCGATTTACTCTCCTCTCTTTCTACTTGTGCACATGCCTACACTCTTGAAGAAAACCTCTCACAGCTTTAGCAGCTTTTCTCCCACACCGTATATTCTTAAGAGCCTCCACAACCCTTCAACTGCTTTCTCCAGATCCTTAAATGCCACATACCAATACACTTGTTTCTTTAAGTATTTCTTACAAACATTCTTTAAAGCAAGCATCTGGTCCACTTCTGACAACAACATGAAGTCATAATATGAAGGTAAGCAAGAAGCTTGCTAGAAATTATGTGAAAAAGTACGTTCCTACTACCAAGGTGGCAGATGAAACTAAATGATGATGCTGTAATTGCCAGCAGTATACAAAAGCTTGAAAAATCATTTGATGGCAAAGATCATTATATGGGGTCATATGAGTGTGAAATACCTATTCAATCTGTAAAAAGAATTTAATTACAAAAATAGAATTCCATGAGATAGTAGATCACAGAAATTCAAAATTTTCAGTCCTAAAGCAAAGACTGAGTGGAAATTGACACTGCTGAAGGCTTGCAAAGCAAAATGTTTGATGAATTACAGATTGGTTAACTGAGAGCAAAAATTGAATGGAAACATTATCTCAATTTCAGCTGAAGCACTTACTTTATCTGTCCCTCTTCAATGTATTCAAACTGTTTGATGACATAACCAATGAAAATCTGGTCTGAATCCAAGAGGCAGTAGTTGACACGAATCTGTACTAGGTGGATCAGTAGCTGTAGGACAGACCTCTGCATAACAACATCACTAGACACTGTATACAACTGGGGGCAAAAAAATCAATATAAATGTGGGTTTCAGAAAAAGTCCATTTGGAGTCTCAACAAAAATCATTTTTAAAGACAATGATGCATCTTTATAATACTGATACACAACCCATAACCCAGAGCCAAAATCAGAATGCTCTGAAAACTGCCTACTCGAATGTTAAGCCTAGAGGAAAAAAAAAATAAAAAATGCTTGATAATTGTGTTGAAGTGTAAAAAAAGGTTCTCTTCAATCCAAGCAGGTAAAAAATGTTAAATCGTATAGGGCATGCAAGATGATTCAATACTGGCTATACAATGTTTTGTCTATGACAGTGTTAAAAACTTAACACCTTTGTTCAGTAAAATGTTAATATGACATTGTACATCCAACTTTGATGTAATGTTGCATCGATCTTGTTCAATAAAGTACATCAATGAAATGTTAACGTCAAATCAATGTTATTTACCAATTTCTTTAAACAGTTTCTTAATTCAATATATTTATATATATATATATATATATTATACATGATGGTTAAAGTTAAGATTTAACTGAAGCCCTTGTCAATACCTGTATAATCATCCATGATCAGTAGTTTGTTGTGGTTTAGGGAACAAAACAGTACTATTTTTTGGTTTCTTTTTATAGTAGCTAAGAGGGTATAGGCCCTTATCAAGGCTATTTCATTTACACTATACTTATATATGTATGACAGATACCCATTTTACTGACTAATCCTTAGAAGAAGGACGAACAACTGGGTTATCTGCGGATCAACTGGTATGAACAGGATTCAAACCTAAGTGGGTTTGACCCAGGGTGGCCCATGAATGTGTCATGGTCAGCAACACTAACTGCTAAACAACAAAGGTTCACTTAATCTATTGTCAAAATAATAACGGACAAGTCACGACAGCAACTGCACTCTCAATTTACCGTCATGTTCAGAAAAAGTACACAAGTCTCATGACCCACCTTTAAGGCTTTAATGACCAAAGGCTCAAAAAGCCTTATGTAGGAGCTTAATGATGATTTGTCGTTGCCTCGTCCAAGAGTTTTAAAGACACTAATGCTTCCTTTTCGTTGATTCAGAGTGAAACTAGAAATACAAAAATCATCCATTAAGAAGCATAAATTGAGAACTACTTTTGTCAAGATTTCCATTACTTATGAGTGAAGAGATATTCATTTCTGAGCCAGGAAGGTAAAAACTAAAGATACATAAGCTCCAAAGCTATCAGTCCAAATCTGTATGTTTGTAAAACTGAAAAACTTACATAAACATAAATCATAGTGGCCTCCACCATTATTTGTGACCAAACAAAAACAGTCAGCTATCTTCAGACAACTGAAAACTGCCAGCTGGTAGCATCAACTGACTTTCTATCTTCACTTTCTGGACAACATTCCTAAGGTATCTTTTTAGGTACAAAGCCTTTAGAGGGATGGGAGAATGAACAGAGTATCTTTAACCCATTCTATCTAGACTCAGAAATGCCCAAAAGTATTTCTGAAGCCAAAAGGGCAACTGAACATAAGGGACTTGACATACAGGGTTTTGCTTATAATGGGTTCATTAATAGAATAGTTATGATATTGTAAATTTGCACAAGGTACTTTTTAATTCAAAACTCATACAAAATTTCAAGAAAAATTATGAATGACTTCAAAACCACACAGTGTACAATGTCATCATCTTCAGAAATTTAACCAAAAAACCTTAGTGTAAATGCTAAATGGCTATACATTGCAAAACAAATATCTTGAAAATGGGGATAGAGGTAAGTCATCTAATAACAAGACAGTCATAAGTAAACACTTCACTCATGATTTAACAAGGTAATGGGGCAACTCATTAGTGATTTTTTGAAATGCAAGCATTCATTTTAACATTTAGCTGCAAAAAGAATCAACACACTCTTAACTTCTGATAATTTCATATATGACTCCTAATTACTTTAACTCCAACATTTATACTGGGTAATTCAAATGCTGTACTATACATACACACTCATCTCAGTCACATACCCATGCATACCAAATTCATCCATCAAGCAATATGTAAGTTCTTATTCATCCCTCTATTCTCACATGCATCAAGCCTTGATTACACATAATCAAAATCAACCCCTGAAATGTAGTTAACATTCATCAGTTCATTCATTTCTTTTCTCCCTCTATATGTCTTTGTCCAAAATGATACCAGCTTATTATACATCCAGTCATTTCAACACAGTTTAACTCTCTCACACTGCTTACTAACAAGCCTCACTCTTACACAGTCATTCCTTATTTGATCAATCTGCCTTGCATCACATATATACTTAGGTACTTCATCCCCAGCACACCAGTCCTCTTCCTTTTTCTGCATTCAAAGCCCAAGACTTATGGTACATCCATACAATTCTGTCTGACCACTATCCCTTCTGAAATACCCACTTTACAGTACATCCATACAATTCTGTCTAACTGCTATATCTTCTAAGATACACATCTTTAATCTTATAAAAACAACCTTTCCTTCCACGCACTCCTTAATGCAAATAAGACATTTCCCTCGAATTTCTCTCTCATCTGCAATCCTTCCCAAGAGATATTATCCATATGCCTCCAATTTCTCTTTCATATGCAATTTAACTCAAACCCTCTGTTCTAGGTCCATATCCCATCACTTATATGCCACATACTTTACTTCACCTGCACATATAAGCACTGCTTCCCTAAATATCTCCCTCCTCTTCCATTTCCCTAGTTTCATTTAATCTAACCCTAAGTCATCTTCACTCAATTTGTAAGCACACATATTTTCAGCACTTTTGTCACACATCATTTCCTCTTTACCCAAACTCACTATAAACATTCACAATTGTCTCCACCAAAAAAATTATCTGATATTCCATCTGCTAACCCTTTTACAATGGTCATATCCAGCAATATCTCCTTTTCGTGCCTGTCAACTGGCACATAATTCAAAAGTACCAGTTGATCCCCAGTTCTGTCAGATTTGCTAACCCAATTCAAAAGTACCAGTTGATCCCCAGTTCTGCCAGATTTGCTAACCCTTGTATATTATCATGTATGCACCCATTTTTAAACCAAGTATTCCCAATATTTTAACAAACAACTGATTAAGCTTTTCTCCATTGCAATTTATACATGGCACTCAATGTATCCTTATTATACTCTCAACTGCCACATTACACACACTTGGATTCATTCAGATCCTCAAGCACCAACATTCAATCCCTTGCATCAAACAACCAAAACAGTCTCTCAACTCATCCCATACTACATTCCCTTCATCTTCAATCCTCTCACCAACAAGATGACATTAACATAAACAATCATTCACTTATGGTCTACTTTCACTGTAACCCACAACTGTCTTAAACTTACTTTCTTAAACTCTTTATCACAGCTATACTACTCATTTTTCATTAGAAGTGTCACTCCTCATTTTACTCTAGTTTTCTAACTAACCCTGCACCTAAATTATATCCAAACATTCTGAAACTATCCTATACCTTTCATCTTCAACCTTGTTTTATTCAGAGATACAACATTTGCAATTCTCTTATCAAACTTAGCCCTTATTTTTCCCTTCTTTTCATCCTGGTTAAAGCCACACATTCAGACAAGCCAGCATAAGCCTATGAGGACAAATCCTAGCTTGGTTCCTTGTTCTGTTCCTATTTCATAAGAAGCGATAATACAAGAGAGAAAGATTTCCAGTTTCCCTTTCCTTCTTATCACTTACCTCATAAAACATGCAGGAGACATGTCAGTAGTACTGGTCATATATCTTTCAAAGATTTCATCCATACTTGAGTTTTCCGGGGCCAGGTGAGGATATTCCCTCAAAGGCCCAGTCCTTTGTTCTTAACGCTACCTCACTATTGCGGGAAATGGCGAATAGTATGAAAGAAAGATCTTCATATCACATCTATCTGATCTACCAGATATCTTGATTCCAGATGGTAGTGGATTCTGTATCAACTGTTCTTATACTTCATTCAGTCAGACCTGGCAGGACTAAGGTTCCACATCCAAACATTCAACATGGAACATGCACTCCATCCTACATGCTTCTCGTACACACTACATTCAAAAGAGCTCTCAACAAACATCCAATTTCTCTCTCTCTAACATTATTGAGCTAACAACTTCAGCACTGCCACTACTGCCTTTCTTGATCATCACTCTTAAACACTTAAACTTATAACTGTTAATTCTCTTTAAGATGTTACCAGGCTCTGCCTGCAAAAGTTAAACAACAAATGAAAAGTCATCTCGTTATTCTGCATCACTGGAGTACAATCTCATCAAAGAACTCTCTCCAAAGAAGTCTACATTTCAGTGCTACTGAGAATAGTGCAAAGTGTTGGGTAACACCAGGGCTCTATAATAGATATTGGTGCTGGAGTAATTACAAATAAATGAAAAATAAATTATTTCAAATTAATACTACGCTGAGAATGAACAACTATTTCAAAATCAAGAGCCTTAATCACATTTGCATTCATTTTCATCATTACCCTCTTACACATATCATGAGAATGAAAAACCAAGCCCCTACTTTAAAGAGAAAAATATTGTCTGAATACAGCTCTGGTAGCTTTTTATTACATTAAGGGTGTTATTGGACTCTGTCTGCATAAGGTTACGCTGCAAGTGAAAAGTCACATTTGGAGAGGTTGTATTACTGGAAGTGCAATTTTGTCAAGGAACTTCTCACTCTAAAGTCCACAATTTCCCTGCTTCTGGAAACAGTTCTTATAAGAAATTGATAAATGAATGAGGAGGGGGATAAGGGAAGGAAATATAGAATTTATGAAGACAGAAGAAAAACAGTGCAAAGACTGTGGAGAATAAGAAAGTGCACTGCAATTACAAGAAGAGAACTGGGGGGTAAAAGTATGCAATAAAAGATGTACAAGAATGACTAAATCAAAAGAGGAGTTAAACTGAAAGATAAAATGCTTTGAATCTGTTGCTATCAATGGTTGGGGATGAGACAGAATTATCATGTAGGGAAATAAAGAGGGGAAAGAAAAATCCCAATATATGAAACAATATTCATGATTATAATTTTTTGTTGTTGATCCTTGTTCACTATTCCCTATGTTTGCAAGGTAGCACCAGAAACAGAAGATCTCATTCACTCACATCCATTTTCTAGCTGTCAGGTGTTATGCACCAAAACCACAGCTCCCTATCTTTTACCATGCCACACAGACCTTTTCCAGGTTTCCCATGGCTGCTTCATGTGCTCTCATTCAGTCCACTGAAAACATGCCACCCTATGTTACCATATCACTTCAATTCACTCTATCCCATGCCTGCCCCTCACCCTCTTGCATGTTTAGGCCCCAAGTTCTAAAAAAGAAAAAAAAAATCCATTCTTCTCCTTTTCCCCCTCTCCTTATGACACATATACAGGGACCTCTTGATTTACATGTATTTGATTTATGCCATTTTTAGAATAACACACACAGTCCATTTACACCATTTCTTAAATTTACGTGGAATCAATTTTGGAATAAAGCAATCATCACTGACCTAGCAAAACAGTGGTGTGGCACTGCCAGCCTTGTGCAAGAGGCATGTGTTCTCAAAGAAAGGACACAGTCTATAACCATAAAGTGTTACTGTACTTTGTGCTGCAGTATACTATACAAGTATATTGCAGGTGTTATGCCCCTTCCATCATGCCACCAAATGGGTCATACTAGCACTAACCTAATAGGATCACTATCCTGTCTTGCCATTGACATAGCAGTTAGATCACTCTCTAATTCAGCCAAAGGTATGTTGAAACACAAGTGATGGAGGCCAATGTTATCAGCTTCTTCTCTTCTCTTGCTTGTGGTACCTATTGGATCCACTGACACATGAGGCAGAGGATCAGGCACCTTTCGATGCAGCTGATCAAAAAGTGCCATCACATTTGAACCAAACAAACACTTCAAAAGCTGAAAGAAATAAGAACTCATTAGCAAAGCAGCACTGTTAGTTTCACAAGACTTCAGTCTGACTAAAAAAAATTCAATAAAATGTGTAATATGGTATGAATTACAACATTTTCTAACACTTAACTGGTAACATTTTAATAAAAGTGTAACACACTCAAATTCACTGTCATCCATTTCTTATGAATTCTTTTATTCCTATTACACTTTACATCATCTTTGTACAATGCTTATCAAATACTATTTGTTCTTTTACATATGGGTGCCCTTCAACCCATTACTTCCATCTAATGCTCCCAACTAATATTCCTACCTCCTATTTCTACCTAGTGTACCTACCTAATGCTCCTGCCTAATGTTCCTATCTACTACTTCTATCTATTGTTCATACCATCTTGCCATAAGGCAGGGCTAGCACAAAGCGCTCATCACAGGAAAATCTAGAGTTGTGAAGAACGAGTTGTGAGTTAAGTGTTGTCTAGTGTCATGTGAGACAAGGAGAGACTGTATGTTTGAGGTCAGAATGTCAGCATTTCATGTGTGGGTGAGGCACACAACAACAGACAGCTACCTGGTAAGAGAAGTGCTACTGGACAACCACTAAAGTGCTGGTTCACTATGCAGCCTTCACTAACCCTCAAATACCCAAGTGGAAATTACCAGTAATATACCTTCCTGGTTGGTGGCTGCCTACCAACTACTAATTACCTACCACCACTACAAACTACAAATTACCTGTCATCTCTTTCAACTTCCTCTTCTTAATCATAATATCCATGTGCTTAATATGAGTAAAGAATGCACAAGGTTATGTGTGCTGTTAACACTCTGCATTTTTAAATCTTCTAACAACACTTTAATATTAATCAGTCTTGACATATTCTGCATATGAGAAGCCAATTGAGATCTGCAAACATTGCTTGTAAACCTGCATGTTGGTTTGGTTATCATGCAGATGAGACAGCTCCTTTCTGCTTGCTTTATATGAAATAAAAACATTGAACGTTACACTAGAATTTCATAAACTCTTCTAAACAAATATCCAAACAAGTCACTATCCACGTTGCCTGCTAAAACAGTAAGAACTATTTCCAACCAATTTACCTGCTGGCCACACTGCACTGTAAGCGTTGGAAGGAGAGATGTGACAACTTTTAAATACTGAAGCATCTCATCAGCAAGCTTTCCAAATTCTACCATTGATGCCACTTCTAGAAGTCTTCCCAAACTAGTGAGGGCTACTTGAAGCAACCCACAGAGTTTTTCTGTAGTGCTCTCCTCTAGGGACATCTGAAATTCAAGAAATAATATTTCTCAATTTAAGCAAAAAACATTCTACAGCCAGTCATCTTAAAATCAAATATTAGTTTATTAACCTTTTCACTGCTGCAATGCTAATATCCAAAGTACTCTCTATGTGGGGATTATTTTCAAATATTCTAAAAAAGAAAATCATCGTTAAAAGTTTTCATATTTCAGTTAACTACAAAAAATTTCAGAAAATCATATCAAATTCAACCTGGTGAGACACTGTTTACAATTACTACATAACTTTCAGCTTATGCTGCTTTACTGCCATGAGTATGAGGTATAACAGGAGTATTTTCAGGCATAAGTAGTTTGATGTGTATTTTCAGAAATGTTTTTGTTGGAAAAAATAAAAGAATATTGAGAGTTTTCAACAGTACTGTAAATCTATTATCTATCAATATGTTTGCCATTGCCTAAGTCAGTTTGGTAGCACCAGGAGTAGACAAAGAAATGGCCTCATTCACTCACTTCCACTCCATAGCTATCATGTACAATGCACCAAAACCAGAGCTCCTTATCCACAACCAGACTCCTTAGACCTTTCCATGGTTTCTCCCAACTGCTTCATATGCCCTAATTTGGCCCAATGACAGCATGTTGTCTCCTATAAACCATATTGATCCAATTCACTCTATCATTTACACACCTTGCACCCTCCAACATGTTCAAGGGAGGTAAATGCAAGAGTCTTGGAGAGAAGGGTGAGCATGCAGTCCATAGGGGATGTGGCTCAGGAAATGAATCATTTATTCTTTGTTGACAATACAACACTGGTGGCAGGTTCAAGTGAGAAACTGCAAAAGTTGGTGTCAGAGTTTCGAAGAGAGTGTGAAAGGAGGAAGTTGAGAGGAAATGTGAATAAAAGCAAGGTTATCTGGTTCAGCAGGGATGAGAAACAGGTTAACTGAGGTGTGAGTTTGAATGGAAAAATTGGAGGAAGTGAAATATTTCAGATACCTGAGAGTGAACGTGGCAACAAATGGAACCATGGAAGCAAAAGTAAGTCAAGGGTGGGTGAGGGTGGTGAAAGTTCTGGGAGTGCTTAAAAATGTGTGGCAAGAAAGACTGTTACATGGGAAGGTAAAAATGGCTATGTTGGAAAGAACAGTAGTCCCAATAATATCATAAGGATGTGAGATATGGGCTATGATAAGGCTATGTATTCATATTAATAAACTTGTGAGTAAATGATGAAAATTATATCAAAAGTTAGAGAGTTAATATGGCTGTTGCCTACCTTATAATTTGTGTATGCATTTTTCAGGACATCATACATCTTGATATATTCTGGCAAATGTGAAAATGCTCCAACAGTTCCATGTTTCAGTGACTTTCTTTCCTTCTCCTCACCTTCTGTGTGTGATACAGAATTAAATCAAAAACAGATTAAAATCTATCCATAACCAAATGACATTTGCTTCAATTAAATGAGAGAAACACACTCAATTTCAGAACTTATCAAAACTTTCACACCAGCCTTTATTTTCAAACTCTATTTGTCCATCTTGCTTTAAAACTACCCCCACATCAATTATTCTTACTGACATCAAATACAATAACACTTAATCTTTTCACATTAAGTTTCTTTAAATGTACTATCTCACCTCAGCACTTACTCCTTTACCAACCATTTCTTTAGAGTACTCCATCTCTCCTAATTTTTTCATTCTTTACTCGAAATAATATTCTAGTTCCATAACCAGAACATGAATTCACCACAGCTGCAATTGTACCAATGCTTCTATCTATCTATATCCCTCACACCTGTTCCCAACTGGATCTCTCCCCAGAGAAGATAAAAAAACGGCTTTCCATCTAATGTGTGTTTGTACTTAATAAATATGAAAAGAGTGAAATCTTTATTGCATTTATTCTATATAACCTGTACTCTGTACTAAACGTACCCAAATTCTTATATGTTCATTATACACTTTCATTATTAGTTTTCTGTCTCTAATTCCATAAGTTCTAAGTACCATACCATTTATTATTTGACTTGAGAGTGCTATCTTACAAGTGTATTCTTTAAATTCCACTCTTTCCACACAATTCTCAATATGCTACGGACCTCTGCTCCTACAACCCCTCCATGGAATACTTAAGCTCCAATGGTTCCATTCCCTACCATACCCACTTCTGCCCTATCAAGTTCCCTCAATTCAAATTCATTCTCTAAATAACCTGTCCCTCTGCACTGCTAAACCTTATTTCTTTCTTTCATGTCAGTTTGCCGTTTCCTACATTAGTGAGGTACCACAAAGAACAGATGAAGAAAAGGCCTCATTCACTCACATTCATTTTCCAGCTGTCATTTGTAATGCAATGAAACCACATATCTCAATCCACAACCAAGTCCTACAAACCTTTCCATGGTTTCTCCCACCTGCATCAAATGTCTTGGTTTAGTCCACTGATAGCATATTTCCCCCTGCACACTACATCACTTAATTCACTTTATCCTATGCACGCCTTTAGCTTTCCTGCATGTTCAGGCCCAGAGCACTAAAAATCTCATTCACGCCATCCTTCTATCACCAATTCAGTTTCCTCCATATGCTAAACCTCTATTTGTAAGCTTCCACCCTAACTTCAAGAAGAAAAGATGGGGATGCTTCTGAATGGAGCTACACCCTTCAAAACTTCCTGCCTCAATGGGTCCCACCTATCTCTGTTCTGACATGGAGTGTAGCCTGGAGCTGTTCCCAGCCAATGAGCCCAACCATGGGTAATATCTAAACATCTTAACACTCAAACACATTTTTCCAATACTAGGAGATGATGGCCTGGCACAGAAAGAAATACATCCCAAAATTCACTGCAAGTTATACACCTCATAGAGCAAAGACACCAACTCAGAAACAATCACTCACCATCAGCAAAAATCAGGCAACATATCCAAACAATAAACAATATTATCAGTAACCTATTCACTGAAAGACAAACTGAAAACTGGCACTCCTTCCTCAACATATCAATAACAAATCCCACCACAAACAGTTCTGGCACACATTTATGTAAAGCCACTCCTATACACTAGTCCATACACCACTCCTGACCCATTCCAATTAAATCCATTCTTCTAAAGGACGTACATACTCATGAGACACCACTCAAAAATCACCCACAAACCACCACGTCCCTATCTATCTATATCGCTGATGCTCGTTCCCTCTGGGAACTCCTATCAAGATGGTAGCCATGGCAAAAGTCTGCACTTATTCCTGTCATTGCATGCCTCCCTCACATACACCATTCCATGCATTCTTCCACCATTTCTCTCTTTCCATTGCTCTTCCACTTTGTTTCCCCAAATCACAGGAGGTCTTTCTTTCACACTAACCCCTTTAATCCTATTGTCACACCTCCTTGTAAACACCCTTTCTTGTATTTTGTCCACATGCCCAAACTACCTTAAAAGTATAACTTTTCACCAAACTCCTAAACAGAAAAATAATGAAACACCTACACAAAATCGATTCAGAAACAACTGCTCAACCACCTCTCACTCCCAAGCACAGCCAGTAAAACCTTAAAGGACTAAAACAATATATCAGGCTTTCACGCGAAACACTATGACCCACTTACAATCCAAGCACTTACAGATACCTTCCATTACCAATGACTACACAAAATCCCTAATACCTGGAAACCTGCTAACATAATACTAATCCTAAAATACACTCCAAACTATCCAATCCTCCTACTGCCTTATATTACTTTTATCTTTAGTATCTGAATTCTGTTAAAAATTTACCAACAATGGAAACAAAACATCCCACTCTCATCCACATAGCATGGTTTCAGAAATAAGCACTGTACCACCACATTACACACTGAGCTCACACAACATAACAAAGATGGATTCAACCAACCACAATCCCACTCCTGCATACTATTGGCAATAGACTTCAACAGAGTATTCAACACAGTCCCCAAGCACATCATCACACAAAAGATACTTGACACCAACCTCCACAACAATGACAAAAAGTGATTGACCAGTTTTCCAGCCAGCCACCATGCCAAAAATAATCATAATGGATTCACTTATAAAACACTTAAACTCTACAATGGAGTTCCCCAAAGAGCAGTTCTTTCTCCACTTCTTTTCAATCTCTTCCTATACAACTTCCCATTACCTCAGGCAAATCTTGACATAAAGGTAATTTCATATGGAGATGACCTCACAATCAACTCAAAACACTATAACACCCCAGTAACAACATCATACATGTAGCAATGCATTACACACCTGGAACAATGGCCCACCCAGAACAGAATGTCCGCACCTCCACAGTCTTAAATCACTCTTGTAACCCTAAACAGA
>JAUTXX010157777.1:4500-15598 GCA_032273605.1 Panulirus laevicauda | reverse complement strand
CCTTTTGGCAAAACAGTAGGAACAATACATAGTAGTTGGTAGGGACATTTAGGCAGGAGCATTAAGTAGAAACATTATGTAGAAGTAGTAGGCAGGAACATTAGGCAGGAGTATGAGGTAGAAATACTCAGCAGGAACATTTGGTAAGAACCTGGAGCCTCTGCAAACACTGCGAAAGTTGCCCAGTGGCTTGTTAAGGGTAAGGCATTAAAGGCTAAGAAGCAGCACTAGAGTTCACTAGTTATCAAGACTATTGCCATGGCCACCCCCTCTCATCACCCTACAGACTGTTTACTCACCCCTCTCTCCAAGACACTTGTTTTTGCCTCCCTCATCACCCCCAACAACCATGGTGACATCACACACCCCAGCCACATACTAACCTTCACTTGGAACCATTCACTCTCCCCTCTTTATACTCGTACAATGACTTTCACCATTGATAAAAACTTATTACTACTTCTGGCAGCTTTTCTCCCATGCTATGGGAGGAATTGTGATGATATAATTATCATTATTATAATTCTTTATTGTTATTCATATCATTATTATCATCATTATCATTATTGCTATAATCATTATCATCAGTGCTAGTACAGTTAGTATCAGTATAATTACTAACAGTCACTGAATTCTGCACCTACCATGCTGACTTATATTTTGTAAGACCCTTGAGGCTTGAATCTATCCCTGTGCTCAGCATAATTATATCTATTATTCTGGAAACTTGAGAAACAGTTCCATAGTAAATACTTAAACAACATACTATCTATATTTCAGTATTCTCCCTTGATACAAAAAATAATGCAATACATATATTTACAAATGCTGCATAATAAAATATCACTCACTTAATGTCTTCAATGCTAGCACGTTTCATAGGGTCCACCATTAACATATGCAAAAGTAAGCGTACCACACTCTGGTTTAAGTAATCTGGAATCTGGAACACACCAGCTGCAAAGATAAAAGAGAGTTGCTAAACGATACATTTCACAGATTTCCGAAAACACTAAACAAAAACATTCATAGACTTTCTGAGCAGAAGCTAAATATAAAACACCAACACATAACTTAGAATTATGCTTACACTTGATTTTGCGGAAGAGAGTTGGGACGTGTTCATCATCAAAAGGAAGTGTCCCACACAAAAGGGCATATAGGATGATGCCACATGACCACACATCAACCTAAGGTAATAAATAAATACAATTTGAATACAATTAGGCTATCAGTATAAAAAAATGTCCTTCAATTCTCTGCAAATTTTAGAGGCTGTGCACAACAGGGAATAGACCCCAGTAATCATCATCCAAACAAAGCTTTCCATAACAGCAGTGTCTGATAGTAAATTGCCTAATAATAAAACTAACAAAAGTCTTTTAGTGGCACGTTGGGACTATTGTACTTTCAAACATATCCATTATCGCCCTCCCCTACAACATTCTCCCTTTCCACATATTCTTCAGCACTCCTAAACCATGTATTCTAATTCATTATAAAAGTATTCTGTCAAATTCCATGAGCCTTTAAAAACATTCAAAAAAATTAATTCATAAATAAAAGTCACCTCAGGTCCAGCATACAGCTTCCCAGATATCACTTCTGGAGCAGCATAATTTGGAGATCCACAGCTTGTACGAAGAAACTCTCCATCTACCATGATGTTCGAAAGACCTGAGGAGTATGCTCAATCAGTAAACACTTCACAGCGTTAGGAACATATGTACAATGTCTAGCAAAGTGTAATTGGATGTCTTCAGAGTAAAAACAAGGGAAGGAAAATGTGAAAAGAGCATGGCAAGGAATGCAGTGTACAATATAGATAATTACAACTGACATAATGAACAGCAACATGCACCAGAAACATCAAGCATCCTCCTACCCTAAAGGAACTAACCTTGACCCAACTCAAACACAGAGAACAGCCCCAAGCTGTTCCTGGTCCCCATGCCAGACCATGGGTCAAACCCAAACCTCATGGCATTTCCAACAATAGGTGGTGATAGACAGTGTTCCACATTCTTTCTTATTTCATAGTGACTGACATAGTACAGTCAAGGCATACCCCAATTAAAGGCCATCTCAAATGAAAGAAATGACCAAAAGAAAAAGAAAGTAAAATAGATCAAGGTTCTACTTGTGTTTGTAGATCTGACTCTTATGGGAAGAAAAGTCATCTGAGGAGGAAAAACAAATGGAGGCAAAGAATTCTACAGCTTAGTTATTCATGGGGAAAAGAGGCTATGTTAACAATCAATCCTCAAGTGGCTAGTCTTCACACAGAAACTGTGGGAAACAGCAACCAAAAGGATTCCTTTGAGGTAGTGACACAGCTCTTGAGAACAACAGCCAAAATAATACCAGCAGAACAGCAACACTGCACCATATGGTAAGGGAAGGTGAAGAGAGGTGATACCAGGAGAATTAATAACATGGAAGACTTTTGATTCGACTCTGGTTGATAGAGATGAAGATGACCCATCCCAGATGAGTGGACAGTACTCCATACCAAGCCAAACGAATCCCCAGTAAATATCAAATAGCTGCTCACAAGATTAATGATTACAGCAACTATACAACACTCCCAGATTTTGGGAACAGGTGATGTTGATTATGTGGGATTTCCATGACAAAGTGGAGGATACAATTATTTCAAACATGTTTATGTTATCATAGGGATGAATTATGTTTTTGAAATGGAAGAGAAATAAATGATTCTTCATCTGAAAAACAGGATTAAATTGAACAAGTTTACTGCTACTTTGAGCGCTCTACAGATCCAAACTGCATGAGGAAAGAAGTTCAGTACAAGAAAGAGAATGAGATTTAGAAACAGGAAGGGAGGAAAAAAGAACCGAAGTATGTAAAGTGGAATCATGAGCTATAGAGAGAAATGGGTTAGAAGCAGAAGAGAGATCATCAATTGATAAAAGAGAGGAGGCACTAGAAAAATCCTGAGGATGGGCAGAAGTCACTCAATTTGTGACTACTGTAATGGAATGGCCAGAGAGAAACTATGCATAAGAAAGCAGAGAGAAACAGAGATACCAAAGGCATGGAGTTTAGAAAGCAAAGACACACTCTATCAAGTGCTTTGGAAAAGTCAAGGGTTATGACAAAAAGAGAACAGAGGGATGTGTTGTCAAATATCTGTGTATGAGATGAAGACGGTGTGAGATTGGGCTGAATGCCAGCAACGTACATGCAAATGAGGCAAGGAAAAAAATACAACGATCTGGGCCCATTAAAAAAAAATCCATCAGATGTAACACTTGTCACCAATGGATTCATACCCATTTCACATCACTCCCATCTATAAAAGACAACACAACATTCTGGACTTGTAGCAACCACTTGCACACCATTGCTCACAACATTCACCTAAATCCTATACTCCCACCATAAACATTATCAAAGTTATTAATAATTCTGTGCTCCTGCTTACCCCTGTAGGGATATTCACTCACCAAAGTCAGCTATCTTGACATGAAGATTATGATCCAGCAAAAGATTTTCTGGCTTTAGATCTCTATGCACCACCATATGACGATGACAATAGTCCACACCAGATATAATTTGCTGGAAGAATCTACGAGCCTCTGATTCTTTCAGCTGTAATGAATAGCAAAAACTTACTCTTAAAAATAGCAATAAATGATACATAGGTAAAAAGTTTCATATCTGGGCTTCCAAAGTTTAGTATAATTTCAGATATGGCACGTTTCAATGGATCAATGAAGTTCTAATAAAACTATCCTTTAGAAATAATATGCAGCATACTGCCATGCTTGAAATTCATCTTTTCTCATCTTAAAAAATGAAATACACTAAATACTTTCTTATCTTTTCAGCCACGTAAGAGTCAGTTATAGAATTCACTTCACAAGAGAGAACATGCCAATGTTTTGATCATATGAACTAGCTTTACTTAATGCGCTGTTTTATTCATTAACTGTACAGCAACAAGGAATGTGATATTTCATCTATCTCTTTGGTGAACACTTATTTCTATTTAATGACGGAATAATGGTTAAAAACTCAAGCTTTATTCCTCTAGTGATTCTCACTACGAAAAATGTTGGATTTGAAAACAGAAAAAGCTATTTTCATGCAGTGTCCACTGAGAATGAGAGATTCTCTAGGTAAATCATGGTTTGGCCCTTCCAGCCCTGTGTTTTCATTGAGAAGGCATTTGCCTTCCCCACCCTTTACTATCCACTCAGCCATGGCAATGGCACCTCACCCAATGCAGGCCTGCCTTAAGCCAATTAGAAACTTTAAAAGAGATGACATCCCTGACCTACTCCTCCTGCCCATCCAATGGCTCAGGTTTTTCAAAAAAGAAGAGATGCAGGCTAGAGTAAATAAACCTAGAGAAAATGCTCCCAGGACACTACTTTGAAGAGAAAATGATTTTCAGTTTCAAAACGTACATTACTCTCCTTTGCAATTTGTTCTGCAAGTATTAGAGCATACCAATTTTGAGAAAGAGCGTTCAGAGAAAAACTTTGAAATAGGAAGACTAAACCAATGAGTAAAAACAAATATGATAACTTCACTGGTGATTTTTAGACACATTAGAATCTGTCTATCCTAAAGGAGTTACAAATTTACAAAGATACACAAACCACACAGACCCATGGTCCAAACAAGGTGGTCTTGCCTCAACACTAATGACAAAGCAGTAAAAGAAAATGATAGCAAAGCAAAGGTCCTCTCTCCCAAACCTCCACTCCCTCCAACAACATGTGGAATGGAAAACAGGTAGAAAAAAATACCTTGTACAAATAATATGCCAAAAGGAAATTTCTATAAATCAGAAGGTAGATTAAACATAAATATGTCATGCATCCCATCATCAAAGGCATGCATCTTTCACTTTTTGTTATGCAGACACTATTAAGGATAAACTTTCAGCATCAGCCTTGCAACTTACCATGTCTATATTACATGTGATGTGGAGGGATGATACAGTAATTCCTTCTTGTTCCCTTAAAGCAGGCAATATGGGTTAATCAATGTTGGCAAGTTGCCACAGCACAGCAACCTCTATTACTTCCCTCAATGGCGTCTTTTCCATAGAGCGAACAAAGTCATTTCTTGTACTCTGTCCTCATATGGTTTGTTATGTAAGGAAGCAATCAATTTTGTTGCTCTTTGCAGCAATGCTTCCAATTTAAGAATATTCTCAGTTAGGTGGGGGAGCCCACAACTGTACTGCATGTTCGAGGTGAGGTCTAACTAGACCTGGGTTAAGTTGCAACATCATATCCTTGCTTTTACATATATAGTTTCTGTTAATAAATCCTAACATCCTATTTGCTTTCTTGGCAACTAGTATATCCTTTTGTAATCTTAGCCTATCATCTCCAGTTATTATGCCATTGCCAATCTTTGTGTCATCTACATATATGGACATTGAGTTATTCAGCCCTACATCAATAACATTAATACAAATTATGGAAAGTATAGGCCCTAGGGGAACTCCACAAGTAATGGATGACCATGGTGATATTCACCATCCATTATGACTATTTGCTTCCTTCCATGTAATCAAGCTTCAGTCCAGTCTCCTTCTGCAACCAGCAATCCCCAAGACCCTGACTTTATATGTCAATATAATGTAAGGGACTTTGTCTAATGCTTTTTGAAGTCCAGAAATAAAATATCTATTGCTTTATTCTTGTCGTAGGTAATGAATAATTTATGATAAAATTAAAAGTGGTTTGTAAGGCATGCTCTGTGCCTTCTAAAGAAAACCATGTCATGTATTATTGACCAGAATGCATTGTTCAAGGTAAGCTATGATTTTCATCTCTACTAACAGACTCCAGTAATTTATATATAATTAATGCAAAGCTAATAAATAGGATGGTTATTGCCAGGCATTTCATGGCTTCCCTTTTTGAATATACAAATAACATCTTCCAGTCCATGATACTATTCCATCCTAGAGAGATCTATTGAAAATATAGGTGAACAGGTGGGCTATTTCATACTTGACATTTCCAATTACTCATGGGTAAAAATGATCAGGGACCAGACTTTTATTCGAGTTCAACTTATCCATCTGTGTTAGTTCTTTTCTGTGACAGTAAATTCTGGTATTGTGTGTGTGCTATCTATGAATGTCTTAGAATTTGTGTCATTGCTTTCTAGTGGAAAAACAACTGAAAAACTTGTCCAGGGTTGTTGCTATGCTTTTATCATCCACAATGGGTTCTCCATCTTTGTTTACTAAGGGTACTATCCCATGCCTTATATGTTTCTTATTATTGAAATATTTATAAAATCATATTCGATTTCTAAAGCTAGTTCTTGCAATATTCACTTCATTCTCTCTTGTGGAATTGCTTACCAATTTTTTTTTACTTCTAACACTGTTATACTGCAAAGCAAGATTTGGGTTACTGCCTGATTTCTTAAACTTTTGGAGGAATCCCCAGAGATATGTGAGGTAGATCCACAGCAGATAAACTTAGGTACTGCAATGCAAGATTTGGGTCACTGCCTGATTTCTTAAACTTTTAGGTACTATCTGAAAAAGGTGGATAATGAATGCCAAAGACCCCTTTTCTTGATTTCCTCTTACAAAAGATTTCTGTAGAAAGCTTGAGTCCAACTATCTCACATCATGTGCTCTAGAATAAAGCCTAAATTCAACTAGTAAAATAAGGATCTAAAGTGCAAAAATAAAAGATTTCTATAATCTTTATTGAAATCCAAAAGATCTCTATGATACTTAACCAAGCATAGGCATAATTCTCTCTTGTTTAAGATTTCCAAGAGCTGATGACAACAGGGCTATTTCTAAATCTATGCATTTCATTCTTAACCAAAAATCTAGTTTCAGTATATTCTAACCTATAAAGGATTGGCCTTAAAGAGAAGATTGCTGATTATGGACAAAAGTCTAATTCATTAGCTCTCCTTTCAGAGCCAACAGTTATATGGAAAAGAGTTTTTGTAATATGCTGGGGAGCTAAACTTCCAGAAAACTGTAAAAAGCAAACCTGACAGAGATAAGAATATACGCAAAATGAAAGAAGATGTCCTAGGAAAGGAATAACCAAATCTAGAAAAAAAAGACGAGGAGGAAATATATAACAGGTAGGGATGTTGTTTTCTGTGGGGTTGGGTAGTGCCAGGAATAGATGAAGGCAAGCATGTATGAATATGTACATGTGCATATATGTATATGTTTATGTATGTATATGTGTATATGTTGATATATGTACGTATATGTGTATATGTTGATATATGTATGTATATGTGCGTTTATGTATATACATGTGTACACGAGTTGATGGGCCATTCTTTGTCTGTTTCCTGGCACTACACATGTACATGTTCATATTTGCTGCCTTTATACATTCCCGTCGCGACCCTGACACACATGAAATGAGACTCCCTCCCCCGTGTGTGCACAAAGTAGCGCTAGGAAAAGACAACAAGGGCCAAGCCACAGAAAGCTGAAAAATGAAAACATACATTTCAGTCAAAGAGTTAATAAAAGGAAAATTTTTGACAATACATACCTTTCCCTTCTGCTTGATATAGTCAAATAATTCTCCTCCTGAGGCATATTCCATCACCATAAAAATATCTGTGGGGGTGCTGATCACTTGGTAACTGCAACAAGAAAAATGAACCAGAACAAAAAAAAAATATGATTCTCTTTTTACAATGACCTACATAGCATGGACAAATAATATGCCCCAACCAAAGCCATCTCAGGTAAAAGAAAATGTTAAAGAGAAAGAAAATAGAAATCAATCAGGGCTCTGCATGAGTTTGTAGACCTGACTAAGAAAGAAAGGTTATATGGAGTGGTGAGGGTGACACAATAAGCCAGCTCTGCAGTGGTTTTCACCTTCCTCTACTTGGCCAAAATAGTTGTCACCTTCCTCTGCTTGGCCTAAGTAGCTGTCTTTTCTTTCTGCTTCACTTAAATGAGGATTGTCCGAACTGAAACCATAACAAAAACACAATCTATTTCACTCATAATGCTTCTTGAAATGTAAATCACGTAGTTCTTTATTCTAAAATTATAAATTTTCAAACTTATAGAAAATATATGAAAAACTTCTAAAATACTTTCCTCCTGTACTGAATCAGAATGGTGCCACCAGTCAAGGAAAGCTGAATGGTTCCCCTGGATCTCCTTAACCAATTCACCCAACCTTCAATAACACAACTCTTGATTTTGATTCAGTATCCAATCACACAATATGGACTAACTTCCCCTCAGGTGAACACCATCTAACCACTCCTTCACCTGATTGTCTTCTCTCTTCAATTCAAGTGATTAAGGCTGTCTTTCTTCGTCAAACTTAAACAATAATTTTCACTACCATCTCTACTCCAAAGGAGGTGTGTGTGTCTGTTGTAGTACAAAAACACCTGTAGCTCACCTTCCAGATCTTGAGCAAAGTTTCAGAGATGTTAGAGATAGGAAAGTGAGAGAGGACAATGAAGCAGTTGCTAAAAGGGTTAGAACAGTTTGTATTTGTCAAGATGAGCTATACTAATGCATGTCTTAAAGAAGAGGGAAACATTTAGGTTTTTTAGACATACAAAGTAGATAAGAAAGGATGAAAGCTAGCACAGAAGCACTCTCCCTTAAGACACAAAAGAGTAACCCATTTAAACTATTTGCTATGCCAACAACTAACTAAAAGAGTACCCAGACCATCTTGGAAGGAAATTTAGGAGCAGGCACGGGCCTTTAAAAAAAAAACCAATACAATACAAACAGGTAACCCCAAATAGGTAATTACTTACAGTTTGATGATGTGAGGATGACGAAACAGCTTTAGATTTGTGATTTCTCGCTTAATCTTGCTGACCATGTCCAGATTCTTGATTGTTTTGCGGTTGAGGATCTTGATAGCAACTTTTGTACCAGTGAGGATGTGCTCTCCATCTACAAATGAATAATTACTTGAAAGAAAGCTTTTAATCTTACAATACTTAAGTACATGTATTCTAAACATACTCTGTATAATGACCTGAAAAGCAAACACCAGGAATCATCATATAAATGCTAGTTTCCCTAGGTTTATTTTGAACCAATCAATATTTTAACAATTCTATGGTTGCTAAGTGTCTCTTGGTCACCACAGGTGCTAACTAACGAGACTGCCATTCTCAGGAATAGACTCTGAAATGTGCATGTAAATGAATGTAAATATAAGAACACATAAGTAAATATATAGTCAAAGGTATCATCTGATTAATTAAGATCAAAATGCTCACAACCCCTACACATCCTCCTCCTGCTATCTCTGCCTGGAAAATCATGCATCATCTATAAGGCTGTATCACAGCTTGTCTATTAATGTTACCTCACTTCTTTCTACAAGTCCTCTTCATTTTCATGCATTTCTTTTATAAATACAGATAAGAGTCATTTGTGAATTTGCATCAGAGGTTTACCACACTCCTCAACCCTTTACCCAGGACTCTATGAATTAACGTTAGAACTATAATGCCATACACATTATGACCTCATTTCTTTGTAAAAATTCTTTACTTTTACATTTGTTTCATTCTATAATGTGAAACATAATTTGATGAATTTGCTTTTGTACAAATCATGAGCAATTTTCTTTCCATCAGTATGTAAGAGCTACATAGCCTGTATCTATAAACAGATTTGAATGCAGAAAAATAACAGAATTTGTTTGTGTCCACAGAAAAGCAAATAATGGTCAGCAACTGCTTATATTAAGGAAACCATGTCATTTCATTTCCAACATGCAAAATCATTCATATATCTGCTGCTAGAAAATGTTAAGCGAAATTTTCTTTAATTCTGTTAATTCATACATGTTCCACCTACTTTTACAATAATTAACCCTAAACTTTCCATGATAATCCAATGCCCTCCCATCTAGTGAGTTACCTTATACACCTAGAGTCAAAAAACAGTCCCAATCATGATTAACAGTCCTAGACCATCATCCACATGAAATACATCTACTCCATAACAGTCTGTGAGCTTTTATAGTTGATAAAGCAGTGGGACTTACTGAAAACATTCCCAACCTTTATTCAGCTATGAAAAAGCTGATGACTCCCAGGCTCACTTCAAAGCAGCAATCAAAAACAAAGTACCACTACATTATCTACCTTATGTAAAATACAATGTTCACAAAGCTAGAGTATGCACTTCCTAGTTCCTGACGCTGCAGTGATATCTAAAAGGTCAAGTAAATTTCTGTTCCACTTAGACTGCTAATGCATGAACTTGTCTTTCAACATTTTTACTGATACACCAGATATATA
Source organism: Panulirus laevicauda (assembly GCA_032273605.1). Lineage (NCBI taxonomy): Eukaryota > Metazoa > Arthropoda > Malacostraca > Decapoda > Palinuridae > Panulirus > Panulirus laevicauda. The sequence goes on along the minus strand of JAUTXX010157777.1, from coordinate 5,305 downwards.
GCAAAGCTTTACATCACTGACTATCAGTTCGTCTCGATCATAGTAAGATATAAGGAGGAATAATACATAAACTTGACAAGGAAGTTTTGGCAAGGCTAAGACTACCCAAACTCAAAAAAAATACCCTTGGGTAATAGTTTTCTAATACCACTCACATTTGACTTTGCCGAACGTTCCAGCTCCTAGAGTATTTCCAATTTGGTAATGGCCAATTTTCATAAGCGTAATGGTTTGGGAACCAGGCGCCTGTCCTTGGCCCACAGCCTCCATGGTGACGACCAACCAACTGACTGACGGTCTGTTGTTGTCTTGACTTCCAATGTCTACCCCAGCAGACGACGCACAGCCACAAGGCACAAAATATTTCTCCCAGGACACTCAACACAACCAATTCATCCACACCTTTAAAAGATGAATTAGATAATTCCCATATCAAAACTGCGTTTAGTATGAATATTCTTATTCATATTTACTTGTCAGAAGTAAAAGAAGGAAAGATGGGTTATGTCTTCCTCCGAAGAAAGAACACATTTGATATTCATCATTTCTAAGCATTTACTAAGTGATCTTTCTGCTTTCTGTATTTCGATCCAGCAATCAGCAGATATTCCACCTAAAACACAGTGAAGATATATATGACCTGACCTGCATGAGTCAGTTCTGATTAATGTAATGATTTTCAATCATAATATCATTTGTAAGCCTTTTAATTCTTTTCTTCATTCTCTTCAGGCTTTCTGTATGATTGTCAGTCAAATTAGACCAGTTAAGACAGATATTATGGAGAATAATTTTTTCAACTACA
>JAUTXX010157666.1:0-15601 GCA_032273605.1 Panulirus laevicauda | reverse complement strand
AGTATTCTCGTTCAATCTACTCTATTCATCCACCACTCTTATGCTTTATAGCCTTCTGAACAATTATCTACTTTATTTTCCTATTTTGTCTTCTGGTTGATCTATCTCAGCATCTTTCGAAATACTGTGCAATACGGTATCATCTATGTTGCCCTCCTCTGGACCTTCTCTATTAACTCTTTGTGCTTCTCTAGCTGTGGTGACCAAACTTGAGAAATATCTACTTCTGGCCTAATGTGGAACGCGAGCATCTTGCAGAATATTTCCCTTACCATATTACATGAACGCTATACTCATGTTTGCCAGCACACATTCTTTCTCCTGTGGCACTCTGACAACAGGCTGGGGACAATACAGACCACTAACTCTTCTTGATCTCCTCTCTTAAAGATATATATGACGTCAGCCCTTTTCCACTCCTTTGGCAGTTAAGCTTTCTCTAATGGCATTTCGAACAGCATTTCAAGAGGTTTGTCTAGTGCGACTGCACACATCCTCAGCTCACATGGTGAAATTTCATCAGAACCACGAGCCTTGTACGAGGCAAGACTTTCAGTAATCTGTTAATGTCTTTTCTAGATAGCTCAATATCTCATAATTCCTCTTCCCATTCCACTCAATGGTGTTGGGGCTATAGTAATTTCCACTGTGAAAACATACTAGAACTTGTTATAGTTGACTTCTGATTAATTAACGAAAAAGGTTGGATTTTCTCCTAATTTTCTCCTGCCTTGTCCACAATACTCTTTCCAATGTTTCTTTGTTCCCTCTCTCTCCTCCTAGTATACTCGTCCCGTGATCTTTTATCTTTCAAATGCTGGATGGCCGGAGTGCTGCCTATATCCTCGCTACTGCACATCTCGAAGCTCTTTTGCTTTTGGAAACCTTCTTTTGAACCATTTATTACTCTCGCTTAACATTCCTTCTGTATTTGAGCCTAGAGGTACCCATGTTGTTAATCCTCCACTGTACATCTCATTGAACTCCTCACCACAATGTCCTGGTCTCTGGCAACTGACTTTACTTCCCATGTATGTTATCATAGATTTTGTTGAGATTTGTGTGGGTTCCACGATCATATCTCCTGTTTTAGGTCTTGTCTCAGCTTTACTCTTCTCAACGTCACGTACCGAATCATTAGACTGGAGCATTACAAGATCGCCTTTGTGAACTGATGTATTAAATATAATACTCTCAATATCCAAGATAGTATGTGTGAAGATAAGATCTAGATATGATAGTGTATCAGTCTCTCTTATCCTAACGTTTTCACCGGTATGTTGGAAAAAAAATATTTATATATTCACTACAAAGACTTGTGTCTTCATGACGCCCTGTCACCATGAGAATGTAAGGTCCTCCAGTGTTTACAGTGTGTGAGAGTTGAGCGTTTTACTGCTTCATGTATCATCCCGAGTGTTACCTCATTGTTATCAGTGTATCTTTTTTTTTCTGGATTGTTTAAAATTCTCTGGAGAAATGAATTTCGTGATTACCACAATGCACTTCTTCCCTGCTGCTTCCACTTATGTATTGCGTGAATGTCATCCTCCGCTGCTTCATGAAACTTAAGGTTATCCATCACCAAGAGGGTCAATCATCTCCTTCCTTTGCCTTCTCTTTCCCTCCTCACAATCATGTACCCATCAAGGCATAACGGGTGAGATCTTACCTCTTTCGAAAGCTTTGTTTCCACGATTCCAACAACGGGAGGTGCTCTCTTCCCTGTATGACCCTTGAATTCCAGCTTTGCGATTCATTATTGTTCCATCAACATTCGTAATTTGGTTTGACTTGATCATTTCCTGACACTTCTGCCCTCTCTACGGTGCTGTCGAGGTTGCTCTGTCCGCTTACCTCGTTCCACGTTTCCATTTTTTTTCTACCGTATTTTGTTTTTCTCCCTCCCTTCTCTATGTACGAGTGTGTGCTCTCGTGTGTATAAATGTATTTTAAACTACCTTCGACGAGATTTTGCTAAAAGGCAGGTCTAGCGCGTAACGTTTACCACAGGAATTGTGTGTTGTCGTATTATGTATGAGACGGAGTTATGCACGTTTGTGGAATGAAAACCAGCAGATCGCGTGTGAGTGACGCAGAAAGAAAAGACAGCTACTATGGCCAAGGGAATTATACTTGACAACCACTGAAGTGCTGGCTCACCGAGCAACCATCACTAACCCTCACGATACCCAGGCGGGTCGTACCGGTAATATACCTCCCTGGTCGGTGACTGCCTACCACCTGCTACCTACCAGAGGGGGAGAGAGGGGGGGGTTGACACCAGACGAACCAGTAGTTCCCCTCCCACTGACCAGGTGGGTGGGGTGGTGTGGGGGTGTGTGGGGTTGGGGATGAGTTGGTGACGTAGACCACCTGGTTAGAGAATCACTCTGGCGTCAGAAGCACCAGCCATACACTGGCTCTGACAGAGAGGGTGCTGGGGGCACCAGCCATGGCAATCACCACAGTGAGGACGCTAGCAACTGGGCCACCACCTGACAGCCAGGGTGGTCACCGATCTCACCACACGTATGGTCATCAAGATCACAAGGGCCATGTATACAGTGACCACCAGTGAGAGGTGATCAACATTTGTCGATTGGTTATCATAACTTGACATCGTCGGCCTTAATGATCCTGGTGGTTGGTAGGCCTAAACCCTTAACGTGCAACCAACCATGACCAAGACCACACTGGCGGGCCAGTTATAGGCCTAACAACCATCTACGATTAATTACCTGGAAATCAACAAACACTGTGTACCAACAGCAGCCAGTCACCGACACCGGCACAGATTTCTATGGTACACGAGAGAAATCCAGAGCGTTCTTACCACCAGTACAGTTCTTCGCGTCAAGTCAGAGCTGCACTTGTGTTTATCACTAGCTCGAAATTTAGAGATTTTTATTAGTCATCGTAATTCATCTTTATTCTGGGCACGTTATGTATGATGATCAGTACTCTTTACAAACGGTTCGTCCAATACCCCTGCAGCAACAGCTGTTAACAGTACTATCCACAGTTAGGAAGTCCACCAGAGCGGCCAGGTCGCTGTGTGAGGTGCAGGAAAGCATCGAGACACTTCACCCCTAGTCGCCACTGCCAAATAAGAATAATCCACATCTACAAATAAAACAGTGTTGGTAAGTGATATTCTGAAGAAACTGGAATATACACGATTCATCTGACTGTTCCTCACGAGAATCTAACACAGATATGATTGATGCGTCTTCAAGAGACTGAAACACAGATATGATTCACTTCTCTAGCCTCCAGGAAACGAACTCGAATGAGTCCATCTGGTCGTCCTTCAAGAGACTAGGCCGCACATTTGTCCGTCCTTTGGAAGACTGGAACACATATGGTTCATTTGTCTGTTCTTGAGGAAAGTAGAAAACAGGTATGATTCATTTCCTTGCCCTTCGGAAGACTGGAACACACATGCGATTCAAAAATCCGTCCTTCAGGAGACTGGCACACATATGATTCACTTGTCCTTCCTTCGAGAGACTGGAACAAGATGTGATATATTTGTCTGTTCTCCAGAAGACCGGAACACAAATATGATTCATCTATCTGTTCTTCGCGAGACTAGAACACATGATGTCTGCCCTTCGGGAGACATGACGCAACACAAATGATTCATTGACCTTCCATCATGAGTGGAACACATCATCATCACCAGCACTACGATAGCAACACGTTCCCCACTACACTTGCTGAGCATCGGGAATAAATTCTACCTAAGTGTAATTCCAGTTCGATCTTTAACTCTCCCTTTTCCAAGATGATGAATTAATGAGGTGTGTCTTCCATCACTGGCAAATGATCATAATCTCTCCAGTATGTCGTGATTAACGTGGTGTTATTAGTGTATCGAAAGCAGCGACGCGAATGACAACGAAGATATTATGGAAAGTCCTTAAACTGAACTTAGCAAATTGCCACTGCTAATGTGTAGGTAATTACTAGATGAGTATCATTACTTCTCTTTAATCTTATCATATCATCTGGTTCCATGTGCAAATAAATCACTGGTAACACTTTATAGAAGAAGAATCAAATCAACATAAAGCTAATAATTTTTCTCTTTCTCAATTTCCAGACAAGGAAGCTGCCATATACACAGCTTTACATTATCCATATAACACGTAGGAAACGGATTGTGTCTTTATGGGTATATAGTAATGGAAGACCATCATTAACTCCAGTAACACAAGGTCTCATTAATTCATTGTGGAACCTCTTATTCTCATACGGCAAGTGGAGAGAAAACAAGATACCAAGGCTCAGATGTGCAAGTGTGGCCTTAGAATCAACGTGAACACCTGGGGAAGGTGTTCAGGTCTTCTCGAGTAACAGTTGAAACCAACGCCTTTAATGACCCTGGCAACCTGAGAGGCCTAAAGACGAAATACCCAACCGAACTCCCCTCAGTACCCGGTGATGTTTGGTATCCACTGGTGCTGGTGTTCACAAGGGACGAGATGATACAACCCTCAGCGTTCACCTGTTATGTATTACTGTTATCAAGAATAATTATCTCTGTAACTATAAGACCCATTAACGATACAGCAGGGACTAATACATGGGAAGTATAGGCAACACAAGAACTCATAGTGATTCACGAAGTTCGTAATCTAAAGTGCATTTGTGTATGTATGTGTCTGTGCTAATTGGTATTTTATTGGCGAGTTTCCGGTCAGTCTGAACCTTTCCTCCATGTAGCGATTCATTAACTATTTTGGTGAGGAAATGCAACTTGTCTGCTTCCTCCACTCAGTACTCTCGGAAGTCACCAGCACAAGTTATGTTTAATATCATTAATATCTACATACAGTCCGTCATACTCGCCAGTGTTGTTCATGTCTTGTCTTTTCCTCTTCTGTTCTAGGCAATAACTTTTGTGCTTCTAATCTTTTGAATCATCTCGCGGGAATAAATACCGAATAAAAATAAATGGCTTAAAAAGGAGGTGTTAAGTTAGGTATAACTGATTATAATATCTCTAACATTTTCTTGTCTTTCTTATGTTAAATAATTCTTAAAGATCCTTCTTTCTAATGGGAGAAATACTCTTTTTAGATTCCTCAAAACTTCATTACCTCCCAACGTTTCCTACAACAGAACTAGGACCATGAGAGCCGAAGGACTGGCCAAGCAATGGGAAACAGGAGAGAGAGAAGGATGAAGCAAGAACGACACAAGACAAAGGCAAAAGTGCAGCGTTGCTCACCCTCTCCTCCTCCTCAACCCTCGAGCCTACATTACAGACTTCTCCACTCTGACCCGACCAGAGACCTGCCTTCCCTCCCTCGCCCCCACAGGTTCCCGGAACTCACTCCCGGAGTCAGAGGGCAAGGCGGCCGGTCTCGACACCGCCTCAGTGGGCGTCAAGTGTGTCTGGTATTCACTGTTTAAAGTGTACCCAATATTCACCGAGGATTCGTTTTATAATTATTAGTTCTATAAGATACTGTGTTTAAGTGATCCTTTTTAAGAAACAATCACAAGGACAACACAAGCCAGAGGCATGGTATGTCAAGGACAACACAAAATAGAGGCCCGATATAGCAAGGACAACACAAGAAAAAGGCATTGGTATAGCAAGGACAACGCAACACAAAGGTATAGTACAGTAAGGACAACACAAGACAGACACCTACTGTACAACAGACAAGAACACTAAGGCTAAGACAACTTCACACACGAACACTTCAGAAAACATGGTAAACCTGCAACACAAATACATGTTAATACAAAGACAAAACACAGAAGCAATATGGAACAATAGTTACACTACACGATAATATCCCAACAAATTGAAAAAGGAGAGCCAATAAATAAAAGCAACATATATGCATGGTACAGGTGACATGACTGACAATAATGGAAAAATATATACCAACTCTGTTGACACAAGACAGCTCACGCGGAAGCCAAGGTTTCCAAATATCCGAAAAATACGAGAGAGAAATGGAAAATCTGATCCACTTTCCCTGACAGACGAGATAAAACTGCTACACTGCTCACCCACGTCAAGCTTCGAGTCCATCTGGCTCACGGGTTATGACAAGTCTAAATCTAATGTATCAGAAAGGCGGAGGAAGTGCGTTGTGGGATCTTACCAGCCACATAAGAGTCTGGTGCGTTCTTGGGTTCGTGAGAGATGGTCTGCAATGCATCTTGCTCTTCACGAAGACCAACACAACACTCACATAGTCAACAAGGAAAGCTTAAGGTGAATCTTTGAAAGAGAAATTACAATGCCGATGATGGATAATGAAAGTGAAACTTGTATTAAGTTCTTCCTACAAACTCAGAAGATACGACTGAGGGACACAGTGTGTGTACGTTGTGTTAGAATGATGAACACCTGAAGAAGGTGTTAAGAGATTTTTCGGTGGAGGATGTAAGCTTGACGTTGATGGCTTTAATGATCCAGGCGGCTGATAGACGTAAAGCCTCGCTAAACAACATTTGGGCACAGACGACCTTGTATGTAGCGAGAGCATATGAGAACTAATGGTTATCTTGTAACACCCGAGGGCGTTCGGGGTTTGTCAATTGGTGATTATAACTTGAGACTGACAGCTTTAATGACCCTGGCAGAAACCCAAATAACCAACTAGCCACCCTTTGGAAAACACATTTTTTTTTTTTTTTGGGGTGGGGGTTGTTGTGCATTTGACGTTTGGTTGGGATTCTAATTTAATGACCTTCAAGTTTCAGTTGGCAATAAATCCAAGAAAAAGGTACGTGCATTAGAAACAATTTCTTGTGACTAGAATATCTACACCAGGTTACATGATGAGGAAGGAATTTGAAAAAAAAAATTCATAGGAATTCTAAGTGTCCATCATGCTGGAATCTCGTCTGCTTGAATGTTTCCTGTTTAACATGGCAAGATGTTTGAGAGAGTCAGCAAGGTTCAGGGGTCGGACAACAGTGTTAAGCCACCAGGTAATCAGTCTTCAACCTTCTGTATAACAGGTTTATATCTACTTTAATAATAATATTCCATCTCGTACAACAAACGGGGATCAGTCTCTCTGAATCCAATTCTGTCCCGATAATCGACGACACACTAATCAAATGCCCCATTTCCCATATGACTGGGTAACCGGCGCCTGTCTTAACCCATCTTATCCTATTTGTTGAACCAATTTCAAAATATCTGGATAAGAAATTTTCATGTTTGGGTATCTTTCTTTCCATACCAATCATCCTCTGTATATATACCTAATTTACATCTATCTACCGAATCAATTTCCATCTATCAAGATGATTAGTTTTCATTCATATGGTTATGTGAATTGGACTGGTGGGTAAACACAGGGGAGAGCTTACGAGACTTATATCAGAAGAAGAATTAATCACAGAGGCTCGCCCGTGTGTTTACACACCTCAATTGTAAACATGTGTCGTAATGAATAATTCACATTTACATGGATATATTTTCATCCAATTGGTGACCAAGAAATGCCTACTTATATCTGAACAGGGAAAATTAACTTCCATCTCTTCAAATGATCAAGTGCCAATCTGTTCTGAACATCTGCCCAGATAGTCAGCATGGATAACTAGATTCTCAGTGGTTATCTATGCTTTGTGTCTTAACATAATCAACATAATCAAGTGTTAATCAAGAAATTCAATCTACTCGAATCATCCACTCCAACTATCATTTAGAAAATTCTCACCTTTAGGGTACTCATCTGCTGCGATACGGTCAAAATGAAGGTGGAGGAAATCATCATTGACTCTCTCTCTCTCTCTCTCTCTCTCTCTCTCTCTCTCTCTCTCTCTCTCTCTCGAAAATGGACTTACAGTGGTTCTTTGAACTCCACCCAGTCTTCCAGTGCCTTAACGTGTTATTTCAAAGTCTGACCTTTCGCCTCTGTCACTGGTTACTGTAAACTGGGAGGTATCGATGTACCGAGTTATAGCTGCCAGAAGACACAAGCGGACAGACAGACAGACAGACAGAGATACAGACAATCAGAGACAGACACACAGTCAGAGAGGTCCCTTTCTCCTTACGTGTATATCTGAGGAGAGTTTCCCAATTGCCAAGGCCAGCGCGCAGCGCTCACCACTGGATATAGGGGGATAGGGAGCTTGCGAGAAGCACACTCGAGACACACGTACGGGAGGGTGAGTACGGCAACCGTAGAGTGAGGATAGGGATTGCCTCCTCCTCTCAACCCCTCCACCTCCACCAGTGGCCACAACGTTACCTTCCATCCGTCAACAAAGCCATCGCAGCCAGTCACGCGGAGGACGATGATAACCCACGCCATCATTACTGCACCCGCGGCTGCCTCAGGCATTACCCGAGACCTGAACTGCACTTGGCTAGAACAGAAGAACCTGGCGACTTGCGTGGAAGACAAGCAACATGTACAAGGCGATGAAACACAGCCGGGGTTGTGTGCAAAACCCCGTGGAGAGGACCTGCGCGTAACTCATGCCAACAGGACCAGCACTGGACGAAAGGGAAGATAATTGGGCGTGAATGATGCTCGTTGGCAGGAAAAAAACAACAGAAATCGGTGAAAGTGAAGCGAGTGAGGCGAAGGTGAAGCCCACTCGACTATAAAGTGAAGCGACAGGGAAAATACCCAAGGCAATACGAGACGGTACCTAAACACAATGGGGTCAAGCTGACGCTAATTAAGCTGAAGATGAAGAGCACTGGACGGAAATTAAAATCTTTAAATGCGGAAAGAGACGCAATGAGGCGAGACGAAGGCACACCAAGCAGAACTAAAGTATATTCAAGATTCTTGAGTTTATATATACAGGTGTGCGCACGTCGTGAGGCAGATAGCCACCAGGCCCCCACCAAGACACCAAAAATCGTCATCATGCAACAAATTTTGAGGTGAATTCTACGTTGGTTAAATAAATCTATTAACTGATAATCATGAGACAAATATTTCTCAAAAATCTTCATATCATAATTATTAGGAGAAAAGGGAATACCTAGAGAAAGTGTAAATAAAACCATCTTCCTCCTGGCCTCTGACCCGGCAATCCAGGCTGACCCGAAACTTTTCCGACTGGTTCTCCCAGGAGATGGTCTCCAGCGGTCAGCTGATCCCTCGCCTGGAAGGCTGGACCCCAGGTAGCCAGGCAATCCCCTACCCAGGAGGGCTGGGCTGGGCTAGGCTTCAGGAGCCAGGCAGCCCCCTAGCTTAGAAAGCAGCTTCGGGAGCTAGATGGTCCCCACGTCTAAAGAACCAGACCACAAACTACAGTGGCGGGTCGATGCTTCATGCACAGTGGAACCTAACTACAACACACAAGGACGAAACAGGCAGAGTGTGAAGCAAAGCACAACGAAGAAAAAGCGTGAAAAATACTACGAAAGAAAGCGTAATGTAACGAAAAATGAAGTCTAGATGTTTATGAAGGACACTAGGGAGGAATGAAGTGAACTCAGATGAATATGATATCTATGGAATAACACGTGACAGTTCATGATGGTACGTTACTACTGGACTGTTCCTGTAATTTCTCAGGTAAACACAAACAAGAATTTGGATACAGCAGGAAACAAAGTGGAGGATGCTATGAAAAAGTATACCTTTTAAGGAAAAGTCATTAGTATCATAATTTTCTTTCGCTGTTATCAATTATTATTATCATTATCACTATTATTATCATTAGCATCATTCCTCAGAATAAGAGATAAACAATACCACCCAAGTATCTGCTGCATATATCAGGCGAGAGAGAGGCAACAGCTGAGGGCTGGAAAACCTTTCTATCTGTATGAACAATATCATAACGTAGGAAACTGAAGGAGGAGCAAAGCGAGGATTTTTTGTAAGAGAGCTAAGTGCTTGATGCTATCTCGCTAAAGTGGGAGAGTCAACTATGTAAATGAAAAACAGAACCAAATGTTTCATCAATTCCCGGCATCAGGGACACCTAGCCACAACACTGTGGTGTGGGATGTCCATATGAGGTCCACACGTTGCTCGCCAGAGTACAGCCAAGTCTAGACAAAGGGAGCCAAGTCACAAGGTTCGACACAAACAAATCCAGGAACGTGCAACAAAACAACTTCCTAACCCTAAAGTCAGGTGTCTATAAAGCCTTACGTCTGAATGCATAATACACCTTCATCTTCAGTCTTACGTTAATCGTCCACAAGACTGGTATTCCCAACGAATGTTACAAAAGAAAACAAACACCAACAGACCACTAGGTTCTTTCGAGGCAGTTTGTGATAATAGAGATCACAAATATATACCTTAATGTACAGAGAGGAAATGTTCACTGAAAACTTATGGAGACATGCCGCTACATTGTATACCTTTGGAGGTGTAATTACATGCAGTCGTGGTCTCGAAGAGAAGTATTCGTTCAGTCTGTCCTCAACGTATTTATGCACTAATGATTTCCCAGAGAGAGAGTCATAATTACAATATGGTGGTGTGTATGGACTTGTGCCACGAGATACACCTTCCAGCAAGCACTGGGGGACTGAGTAAACCAGTAATCTTACTCATACTGATAAACGTTCCAGATAACTTCGACAAGATCCTCATTAGCAAATACAGCCTCACCCATCCCAGATCTCCAACTCTACTTTCTTTTTCCTTTTTTCACGAAGTTCTCAACTTTACTTATCTATGTTGAATACTGACCAAACTTCATGAGGTTTCTCGGTCATTCTCTGGTTCAGGTTAAGGTTGGCAGGGAAGTCTGCACCTACAAGTGGACGTCCAGACGTATGTCCAGAAGCCCCAGGCCTGACCGTAAGGATATGCTGTATATGGCCGTGTGGTTGCGCCATTCCTTATCATCCTTTACTGAATCTGAGAATAACGGAGGAACCTCACATTGTCTGGTCAACATCACTCACAAATACGGAAAGCTGAGAAACTACTAAAAAAAAAAAAAAAGAGAGTAAAGTTCGGACCTACGTACGGACAAACGCACCATTCTGTACGTGGACCTGATTCAAGGATCAAGACTGAAACAAGTACGTGGGACCAACAGATAACCTGCTGGTCTATAATAAGGTTATCTGGCCAGAAGTTCCAAACTGTCCGATAGAAAGATTTAATTATCAACCGTAACCAACTCCGTCGAAATAACCATCTAGTGTCTTTTTTTTTTAATATTTCATTCATCTTTACATTAACTACAGTGTGGGGGATTTATTCCAATGCTCACTTTCCCTGTAAACATCATAACTCAACATCACCTCTGAATGTTTTCCGGTGATTTTCAACAATATTCCTAGTTACCTGGTGTTCTTGTGTCTGAACCTTATATTGGTTACTGATTTTGTCAATTTTCTTTAATATTCTAAAAACCTGAACAAGACCTCTTAGTCTTAAGAGTTTTAAGAGAAAACTTTTTCAGTTTTCAGAATGTTCCCATCATGGCTCATGTCGCAACTCCGGTATTAATCTGGTAGCTCGTCTCTGGAGTCTCTCAAGCTTATATTTGCCTTTCGTTTGTCATCTGGAGACCAGAAACTGAACAGCACACTCGAGGTATGGCCTGACTAACGCATTTTGATAAAACATGTTCTCGTTTCTGAGATTCTGTATGCGAAATTTATGGCTCTGAGTCGTACCATTCCACCTGGTATCTTGCATCAAGACATGCTTGCCATCACCCACTGATGATAAGGACTGACCAAACACCGTATACTGATACATAGTGTTTCATGCTACCGATTTAGTACATGAATTTACAATTTACAACATCAAATTCATTTTTACTTTCCGGTCCTATGACTGTGCTGCACCAGGAATAAGCACATTGGTCATTTCATAATAAAATGTTGGATAGATATATTAAGGTGCAGGTGGGTGGGTATATTACATAGTCTCCGAGTTTGAGCAATGTCACGAAATGTGATGGAACCTCACATGAAGTAATCAAGTCATTGATCTTGCGTTCTGATGGACATTTGGGTATATCAGTCCCTTATATTTCCCAAAGGTGAAGAAATGATCAGTAATATGCATCATCATCATCATCATCACGACCAGTCAGTGGTTGAAATATGATCATCGGGAGGTATGTTGAGTGTGGCCACGTCTGAAGGATTCACCCACAATCACAAGACCTCAGCTGAGGTTCGGCGAGACCAGGAATCCCACAGATTTTGACAGAGTTTCAGTCTCTGTGAGCCAAGGTCACCAGCGGGAAACCGAGAGTCGTGACAAAATCGATGAACGAGAGGCCGGACGCTGCTGATCCCACTCCCGCATCGAGACATCGCTGGAGTAAACCTCAATACACGTGATCAAAGTCCACAGTAAGATTCAGGAGAGTTGCTGAACGGAAAATAAAATTCGGGACACATCTATCAAGCGCCTCATAGAAAATGGAGAAAAAAGGCACCGTCTTTTTTTCTTTCCCCGTCAACGTTTTTCCTCAGATAATCAACTGGAAATCCGTGCAGCCTCCAGCCTCCCACTGGGGCCCACATTTTCCAGCTCAATACGTGAACCATGTTAACTAAATACATTTAGAACTAAATGTAACTTCAAATATCTCTCGTTATTTGAACAGCAAGTCATAAAGATCAAAAGAATGTTGTTGACTCTTGATATGATCATATCTATAATACCAAACCAATTATTCAAGCTGAGGACACACAGGTAATGGCGAGTATTACTCGTAGATCAGTAAATAACCAGCAGCCACGAAGGCTGGTCCATTTTCTGCAAGTCTACATCATCCAACCGTTCGACAATAAATACAACGTTTCACAAAATTTTAATTTTTCTCTTGAAATTCTTTGATTTTTTCCTCAGTTGCCACATTTCTAATTCCCTGATTTTCCTTCAGATATATTTTTTCACATTTTTTTTCGTTTTCCTGCTTTGGGAAACCCAGGACAGAACGACTGATGATCATGAACAGAAAAGAAAAAGCTGCAGGGAAAATGAGGATGATGAAACTATAAACGAAATCATCGGGGAAAACTAAAAGAATTTAACAATAAAGTTATCGTCTCATTTAGTCTTGCAGTAACTGCCGCACGGACGAGTGACGCAAACATGCACGTCAAGGACCACCATTCGTGACTGATGATTGGCTAACAGGTTAAGTACAGTCATCAGACTCGAACCCATGATCAACGAACGAAAGGCGCTTGCCCAACAGCTCTGGTGTAAAGAGATAGCGCTTGACAGGCGCAGCGAGATGCTAAGCCCCGCGAGGCAGGCCAGTCCCTCTTGCAACGTAATTCAAAGATCGATGAAATAAGTCGGTCCAGACATGGCGTAAACATTATATGCCCGGGAGGGAGGGAGAGAAGACGTAACCCCCCAGGAAGTATAACGTAATAACATAATTCCCCTACTTTATATCATCCTCCTAATACTGGAGGAGAGGCGCGCCAGGGATGAGTCGATGTAATGGGAGTGGTTTGGGAGATGAGGGTGGTGAGCGATCGAGGGGGAAGCCATCCTAGCCTGCTGCTGTGAGGGTGTGGTAGACGGGTGGTCGGTGGCAGGCTACTGGCGAACTTGAGTACTGGACAGATGTAAGGATTCGAATGACAACCTATAGATATGGGATGTGCGTGAGGTGTTGGGACGACAGTAAAGTACACGTGAGTTTATGATGTAGTTAGTATTCACTCTAGCGACATATCAGATACGTTAATATTGTTATCATGAAAAAGATATCTCGATGTAACTTAGAAATGTTACAGACAATAGACATTAAAGAGATACAAGAAAGCCACGTTTAAGATAATAAAGATTAAGAATTAGCAAGATATTGGCCAGACAGTGGAACTGTACTTATAACGTACATTACTAGTAAGATATTAATGGGACACTTGGAAAGTGTCGCGGGAGACAGCGACATAGGATAATAAAAATAAAAAAAAAAACTTGGAAAGGTACTGATAATCATACTAGTAAGGTACTAGCGGGATATTGAAAACGTTTTGGTGAGGAAAAAGCAGGAAAATATCACTTCATGCTCACAGTACGAAAAGAACAATCAATATCAGGGACTAGAGAGAAAGAAAATAAGCGCTAGAAGCAGCGCACATACCAGTAGAAGATTCCACCTCTACCAGTTCAGGCTCCACGGGCAGGACAAAAATGTCAGGTCATATGGCGGTGTGTGAGTGGTCAGCGAGGAAGCGGAGGGTGGGGCCAGCGTATCAATCTAGCTAATCGGAGAACGAGAACGAGTCGTGTAGGAGGCCAGCTGAATGACGAATGTGAATGTAAGTCTGACATTTTCATACAGGATTATCCTACTGGAAGAAGTCATTATGTACACGTTTGCTAATGGATACTTAGAATATATATATATTAGTTTGTTCTTTATAGTGGGCCAGGGGAAGTGGTGTGTTTACCACAGGGTTGCTGGGTAACTGGACAACTTTCCTTACGTAACAAGAAGCATAAACCCTTAAAATCCATGGAGCCAGAAAAAGTTCGACGTTTGGTATTGTTCGCGACCTGTTTCTAGGCGGGCATGGGAAGTTATATGCTAAGGTTTCAAACTCAGTAACAGGTTCCCTCATGTTGCAGAACACTAGGCAACTGCTGGCACCAGCGTACAACACACTTGGCCACAGTCGCTTCCCACCGGAATTAATCAACACAAGGTCTGGGTTAGGGTGCTTACCTTGGCAAAGTTCAGGGTTATGCGCGCGCAGGTCTGTGCGGCTCACCATAATAATCAATCCGCAAGGCTGACATTATGGGATGGTGGCTGACTGTTCTGCTGACCCCGTGCTCAGCCCACCGCTGGAATTCAACGAATAGCATGGCTATGGTTGGGCGCTGCCTCCACTACACTATGGGTGGGTCAAGTTGAAGACAATCCGAGTACCAAGGCACCAACCAGTTTAACATCCACCATCGACTAGTACCGTTCCTCTACTTTCCATTTCGTTTATGTACAATGTCAAAATTCCTCATCTTTGGATGACGTCTTTACCCGCGACCGTGGGTGTTATCAGCTGGCGGAATGTTTCTGCCATTCTGTTCACTGCGCGACACCGAACATCCCGACAATATTCATTTCACGTCTTTCCACTCCATTCACGAGTCTCTGGTTCTCGGAATGTTTGGGAGGGTGACTTCGGGTGTCACAATGCCCAGCAGGAGTACTACTGCAGCAGCAGACATCAACCGACCATCATCATCATCGTCTTCACACACGAGAGTAAGTCATGTGTCTGGAGGGACCACCTGCTCCACCATTAACTTCCTCCTCCATCATCTCTCATCTTCCTACCGCCCACCAACCACTCCCTTGTGATTTAACTCAAAAAGGCGGCAAACCGATCGACAGTCTTCCTCTCTTGCCTACTTCAAACGTGTTATAAATCCGTGAGTATCTCCCCCTCCTCCAACATTCCCTCGTATATACACGGAGACTACAGAGCAACGTCCGCCACCATCACTGTCCTGAGAAGCAATTTTGCCCATCTTAATGTGATACGTGACTGGACTCCTCACCAGCCTTCAAAAACATTCCGACTAGTTGATGAAGACATCTCGATTAACAGAAAAAGTGTGTGTGTATATAATCCCTGGGGATAGGGGAGAAAGAATACTTCCCACGTATTTCCTGCGTGTCGTAG